>JAHWFO010095108.1:0-14825 GCA_023313115.1 Rhysida immarginata
GCAGCACCATGACGGCAGGATACGAGTCAGAAGACATCGTGGCGAGCGCGACCTTCCAGAATGCATCCTGCAGCGTCATTCAGGACAAACGCCAGGGGTGATGGTGTGGGGTGCAATCAGTTACCATGGCCGTTCCCGTCTGATCAGAATCCATGGCAATCTGAACAGTGACCGGTACATCAGGGAAGTTGTGCAACCCGAGGTCATCCCCTTCCTGCAGAACCTTCCAGGCGCTGTATTCCAACAGGACAATGCTCGACCGCATGTGGCCAGAAATGTCCTCGCCTTTTTCCAAGCACATCAGACGCCCTTGTTCCCCTGGCCTGCTCGTTCACCAGACATGTCCCCAATCGAACATGTGTGGGACAGGGTTGCTCATCGATTGGCTCGTCAGACTCCTGCAGCAGCAACTGTGGATGAACTGTATACCCGTGTAGACAGAGCATGGCAGGACATTCCCCAGGCCCTTATTCAGAGCTTGTTTGACTCAATGCCACGACGTTTAGAGGCTGTAATTGCATCCCACGGTGGTTTCACCCGATACTAATGTGACAATAAAACGCATTGTATTGACCTGAAAATCTAATGGTTTCTTTTCTGACCCATGATATGCAAATGCTCCAAATTTAATGCAGATTGGGCTATTCCATCAGGGTGTTGCGATTTTTATAAACAGTAGTGTATATTAGATCAAACATATACATAATTATAAGTAATATTTTGCAATAATACATAATAAATTTTATCAAAAATTTCAAATAAATAAAAAGAATATGTTAATTGTTGCTGTGTTCCTATGCTTTTCCTTTGAAGCAAGGTCTAGGAGTGACGTCATCTGCACCAGCCCATCACGTCAATTTACCCGCATAAGCAATCCTTGTTATTTTAATATCTTTGAACTCAGTCTTCCGATTTTGCTAAGTTTTCGAATGGAGAAAACGGAAGTCGAAAATTCGGAAGCGTTCGAAATCTAGAGCATCAACAGACAGACAGACAGACGGACAGACAGACGTACGGACGCACATTGTGAAAACATAAGTACCTATCGGTTCTAATAAGCAAACCTGAGTACTTTCTCTTCAAATTACAAGAATATTATGATGTTTAACTAATTGGTTTCTTCAGTTTACATAGATAACATACTACTATGGTTCGTGTGTTTTTAGGTGACCAAAATGAAAATTTCTTTGACCATTTCACGTTGGGGATAAGGAAAAACATTTTCAATATTAATGAAATTTTTCTAGTAAGTATACTATGATATCGCCTCTATTATATTCATAATAGGTTAATTGTATGGTTTGGTTTGATTTTGAGTGATAGAGGTTATATGTCAATCCTGTGCGAATGATGAGCGTCAGCCTGTGCTGCGAGGCCTATCTGAAAAAATATTGACTTTAGGTCCGGGAGTGACGAAGTGAGATTTAATGCGTGGGGCATCCTGGGGAGGTAGGAAGTTGAAGGGGACACAAAGACTGGGAGTGACAAGACGAACTTGAAAGGGTGTTACCCATTTTTTCTGTTTTAACGACACCGACGACCGCTTTAGTTTTAACGAGTAGTCTTGGAACACATTCCTCGACATTCGTCCTAAAACGAAACGACCTGACGTCAGAAATCATCGTTTGTCTTCTTTAATCATTGGCTGTGTTGGCGATGATGCAACGAATAAGTCAAGGAACAATGTAATGCATCTTCTTTGGATTGTTTCAAACCAAGTTTCAATAAGCCATCAGAGACAAATGAAAGAAAGAGACTGGCAGTGCTCTATTCATTTCGCTGAGCGCTACTGGTGCCAGCGGAAGTGCAGCGTTCGCCATGTTACCATTATATTCTCATCTTTTGTAGATGATTTCTGGAAGTATTAGTAAGCATATCCTGTTTTCTGATTTTTTAAAAAAAACTTTATTGCATTAACTAACGATAACGTATACTTTTAAAAACTCCAAATAAATGATTCAATGCCTAACGAATTTTTAAAAGACAATTATTTTAAAATTTTAAATTAAAAGTAAAAAAAGAAATAATTCTTAGTTTAATAAAATAATCAATTTATTAATCCACATATTGTAATAAGCAATTGTTTGCGATTGTTTCACATCGGCTTCAGTAGCTCAGTAGTTGCGTTATCGCCTCTGATGCCCGAGGACGCGGGTTCGACTCCGGCCGAGGACGACGAGGATTTTTTCAGGGAGAAAATCCTGAGATCACGCCCTTCCTTCGGAAGGGAAGTAAAGATGTTGGTCCCGTGTAGTAGTTTGCCGGCTGCACGTTAAAGAACCCTTGCAAAACAAAATTTGCCGTTCCTATAGCCCTGTCCTGAAATGACGATAGAAGTTGAAAAGGACGTTAATACCAAAGAAACCAAACTAAACCGATTGATTCACATGCATTGCCTCGGGCGATCAGCTGTTTCTTGCCAATCCCAATATGCTGAAGGTTCTTCCTGCGAGGAGAGATGTTGTCAGCAAAGAGCAACCTCTCCACCAGGCAGTCGCCCACACAAACACGCTCATCGCCTCGGCTGCCCCTGTCTATCCAGACCACAAAGATAATGAAAACGAGGTGCGAGAGTATCACCCTTGGCGGAGTCCAACACCCACGGTGAACGGTCTAGACTTAATACCATTTATCCAGACACACATCTCAGAGCTTTCGTACAGAGACATGATAGCAACCAGTAATTGCCGATCCACTCCATACTCTTGCAACACTTGCCAGAGCTTCTCTTGAGGAAATCTGTCATATGCTTTTTCGAGGCCCACAAAGCAAGCGTAGACCTCTTTTGCATACTCCCAGGATTTCTCAAAGATTTGCCTTAGAGCAAAGATGTGATCCGTCGTGCTTCGGCCAGGTTGGAAACCACACTGCTCCCCTGACAGTTTGGAGTCGGACTATTTCCTGACTTCTCTTCTCCATACACTTAGCGTACGCTTTCCCAGGAATGCTGAGCAAAGAGATGCCTCGATAGTTGTTGCAATCTTACTGATCTCCCTTTTTCCTGTCTGTCATTGCTTAGGGGCCTGTACAGATATCCAAGCAACCTGACACTCAGCCACAGGATACCATCCTGATTTAAGAAAAGGACCGGATTTCATCATCATCTGCAGCTTTGCCAGTCTTCAGGGATTTAATTGCCCATCTGACTTCTGCTTCAGTGATACTACCGTGACTATTCTCCGCTCCAAAGTGCACGTCACGTGCCTCAGTTGTTGCTGTCACCGGATTAAGGAGAGATGCAAAGTATTCCTTCCACCTATGCAACACGCTCTCCATTTTCAGAAGCCTCCCATATGAATTCTTAATAGTTCGTGAAGAAAGAGACTTCTTTCCACGGAGGCGGCGCACGGTCTGCCAGAATACCTTGTTTGCCGAACCATAGTCTGCCTCCAATTTCTCCCAGGCCTTGGCTTTAGCTGTTGATACTGTCTTTGCTGCTGCTTTTCGTGCCTCAGTATACCGCACTCGACTCGAAGTTGACTTGTTTGACTTATTTGCTGTTAGCCAAAATTCCTAACAAAACCATCTATTTTTTATTATTCCTTCATCTGCACTTTTTAACCTCCCATTTTATAAATCAAAAATTGATTTTCTCGAATCTTGTATTTAGATGTATTTAGAAAATATAAAAGAACCCTATCTAATGATGAGAACTTTCCTTTCTCATCATTTTCGATCAAATGATATATCACATCCTATATGTTGCCATAAATTTATTAAGACCAAGTGATTGCTACCCCCACAACTCCGACGCTATTGGCACAATTTTTCCCAAACTTTACAGTAATGTTGATCTTGCTTAGAGGAATCTGCGTACTGAATTTTACTTCTTTATATGCATAAATACGCGTAGACTTTTTAGTTCCCTCTAATTTCCAACCCCTAAACTCCGCCCCAAGTGGGCCAATCAAAACCAAATTAAATAGTGCAGGTGTACATGCCCATAGTAAGCTACATTCTGAATTTCATCCTTCTAAGTCAAAAAATGAGGAAATTATGAAGGGGACGGACGGACGGACGGACGGACAGACGGACAGACAGACGGACATTGTGAAAACAATAAGTAGCTCCATTCTTCCGCTACTTAATAAATACAAAGTGTAGAACATAAAATAGGGTTAACAAATAAAATATACAGCAGATACGAGATCCACATAGTTAAACATGATAAACCAATGACAGAAGACAAATGTAATGCTGCAGACGTCAATTAAAAGAACAAAGGTCTATTTCGGATTGTAAATATGCCGGCAGAGCAGACCAGCATTTAATCCCGATATAGGACAAACAACGTCGCTGATAATTACGTGTGACCAACGGTGGTATAACAGAACCATTAGCTGTAGTAAAATAATTGTGATTAATAGTATTACTAGACAGATCAAAAGTAAAGGAAACCACCAGCATAGAGTTAATGCACTTAAAAACAAACAAGTAGACCCGCGAGAAGTACAGTTGGAACACAGAAGGAATATTCAACTCGGTAAATTTAAGGATGACTGAAAGATTTTTAGGTAGAACATAATATATCCGAAGAATCCATTTTTGAAGTTTAAGAATACGGTTGAAAATAAAGGAAGTAGAATAACCCCTTAACAGAACACTATAACAGAGGTAAGAATGAATCCAAGCAAAATACAACTAGAGAATAATTTTCTTAGGCAAAACACGAAGACGAGAAATACTACCTAACCTTCTGTTCAATTTAGTAATCATCTGGTCGACTTGAAGGCGCCATGAAAGATCAGGAGTAAACGTTATACCCAAATAAGTAAAAGCGGAAACAGTAACAAGCCTGTGATTATTAAAATACAAAGGGAGAACGTCAGGAATGCCTATTTTGTTGCGTTCGTAGAAAATCATCGCCTTGGTTTTGTCAGTGTTAACCAAAAGATGATTAGCATTGGACTAAAGGTGTAAGTTATATAGAGCTGAGTTTAAAAGCGAGATCAAGTCGTACATGTCGGATTTTGCTCCGATGAAAGTGACATCGTCAGGATATAGTATTAACTTTAGGTTATAGCTAGGTTGAATACACGACAATATGCCGTTAACAAATATAGAAAATAAGAGTGGCGAAAGAATCGAGCCCTGAGTTACCCCTACACTACGTGTAGTCGAAGAAGTTAAACCGAATAATTTTAAAAAGTAAACCCGTTCTGTTAAAAAAGATGACAACCATTGTAGGAGAGGTCCTCGTATCCCACATTGACACGGAAGTTTTTCTACTAGTCTACCTACAGGTACTAAATCAAAGACCTTAGAGAAATCTACAAAAACTGCGGCTACGTAACTATTAGAGGCCATGTTACCAGAGACATACTCAAACAATTCGTAACAGGCAGTGGATGTGGTTCGTTGGGGGATAAATCCGAGCTGACATGAACTAATAAGTCCGTTAGAAAATATACAGGGTGAATACAAAATTTTAACCCCCCTTTTATTTTTTGAACCAAAGCAGACATGCCAATTTTAATGAATCCAATGAATAGGAAGTTGTGGGTGGCCTCTCCCATGGTGCACTTTTTATCATTTCAAATATGCAAATTAGGACGCATTGAAAATTTATCTCATAAACCGTAAGGGATAGAGAAAAAAACCCAATTGCAAACTTGTTCAGCATTAAAAAAACAAACAAAACAAAAAAATCTTCCAAATCGAACCAACCAATCACCCACAATCACGTGGTGAACTGTTTGTAGCTTACAAAAAGTCACACTGCACAAGGAAAACTGAATGTTGATATTTCTTCCATGTACAGCATGCAAATCAAAAAATTAACATAAAGTACCATACTCACATTCACTTTCATGCGGAAAAGCAAATAAAAGGCATGTTTCAGCACACAGAAGACAGAACAATTCCAGGATGGCAAGCTACACTGTTCCGAAAATGGTCAACATGATCTTCTGCTTCGGAAAAGCAAGGAGAAACCTACATGCTGCATTTAGGTTGTATCGAGACAGATACCCTAACGAACGCCATCCATCTCGTCAAACAATGCGTCACATTATTCAAAGATTCGTGGCTACAGGGAATGCTAATGAAGAACGAGGAGGACCAAGGGCACAAGGCGACGAGGATACAACAACACTAGCTCTGGCTACAGTTGCTGCAAATCCCCACACAATTGCTGCAGATGTTGGGTGCCATTAGAGAACTGTTCTCAAGATCATTTTCACCCATACCACATTCATTGTCACCAGGAGTTACTGCCATTGGATTATGTTGATAGGGCCGCCTTCTACAACTAATTACTTACCTACCTGGATGACAATCCAAACTTCATTAATGAGGTGTTGTGGACAGATGAAGCCCAGTTCACCAGGGATGGAGTTATCAACAGGCACAACCATCATCATTGGGCAGATGAAAACCCACGACGTCTGCGAGAAGCAAGTCATCAAGTGAAGTAGAGAATCAATATGTGGTGTGGATTGTACAATGATACTGTGGTTGGACCGTATTTTTACGATGGAACACTGACTGCAGAACGCTACTGGGCTGAAATTCTCAACGTGGTAGTCACAGACTTCATGGACAATTTGCCATTGGCCTTTTTATCAGCGCACGTGGTTTCAGCATGATGGAGCTCCTCCACATTACGGGTTGGTCTTTCGCGAGCGTCTAAGTGAGATGTTTGGACAACAATGGATTGGCCGAGGAGGACCAGTTCGTTGGCCACCCCGCTCCCCTGATTTTACACCGCTTGACTTTTTCTTGTGGGGATACCTGAAGGACAAGGTTTATGCTACGCAGCCCGCCTCACTGGAGGATCTGGTTCAACGAATCCAGGAGTGACACCAGCCATGCTTGCCGATGTTCTGGCGTCAGTTAGGTTCCGTGCCCAATTGTGTTATGGTGGCCACGGTCATCACATCCAGCATTTTATTTTGTTGATAAAGTTTTTTTTTAAACTGCTTGAAGTAACTTGTTTGTGCAGTGTGACTGCTTTTAAGTTACAAAGAGTTCACCACGTGATTGTGGGTGATTGGTTGGTCGTTTTGGATGATTTTTTTTGTTTTTTGTTTTGTTTTTTTATGCTGAAGAAGTTTGCAATTGGGTTTTCTCTCTATCCCTTACGGTTTTTGAGATAAATTTTGAATGTGTCCTAATTTGCATATTTGGGATGATGAAAAGTGCACCATGGGATTGGCCACCTACAACTTCCTTATCATTGGATTCATCAAAATTGACATATCTGCTTCGGTTCAAAAAATAAAAGAAGGGGGGGTTCAGACTTTTGTATTCGCCCTGTATACGCAGATAGTCGATTATAAAAAAATCTTTTAAATATTTTCGCAAAGGAAAGCAACGATGTAATGGGACAATAATTCTTAAAGGAACGAGAGTCTCCCTTTTAAAATAAAGGGGTTACCCTGGCTCGCTTCAGCACAGCGGGAAAACGCCAGTAGCTAAAGAATAATTAAAAAGTAAGGCTAATGGATGAGCAAATGAGGGGCTGAACTGACATAACATTTTAGAAGGAAGGCCCAGAGGATCAAGCGACTTAGTAGATTTAATTTTTTTTAGAAATCAATACTACCTCATCAAACGTGGCGGGAGTCGCAAAAACACTAAACGTGTTATTTTATAACTTTCACTATTACTTTTCATCCTAATAATAGATTTCGCTCTAGTATACTGATTAATGTTATTTTTAGTTTTCTTTACATTGTCCTCTAACATTTGCTTCCTTCACAGTTCCTCCGTTAAGATCATTCACTTTACACATATTGGCCTCCACTTCATTCATTTTCGGTTGAAGCTTTTTTACTGATTTTGACATATAATTAATGACCACCTTTTGTTCCTCCAATGTCTCTACTGTTTTCATAATAGTCATATATTCTAACCAGTCCTTCATAATATTTACTGAATTATTTTCATCAAATTTTCTCTTTTCGTGATTAAAACTGTCATTCAAAATTCTTTGTCTACTCGCTTCCAACGGATTAGAATGATTAATTCTATTCTGCTCCTCACCTGGTAGGCTTTCACTGAAACAACTTCTGTGATGTTAAGCAACATCAGGCACGGCTAGTCATTGGATGGGTGACCATCCGTGATTCACGATCCTCACCCCCCCCCACCCCCGGCTGCTGTGATAATCATACAGCAGTCGTTAATTCAGGTTCATCCAGGGACCCAACTCGTTCGCTTCTAGCCATATAGGCTGTGGATGGACGGACTGGATTATCAGTACTAATAAATTGTGACAATCCCCCCCCCTTTACGTTTCCACCCGGGGACGCCAAAAATGTGACGAACCCCCCTTTTTAGATACAAGTTTATCAACCTAAAATAGACAAAATCGTGAGAGGCGGGCCTGTCAGGGTTCGAGAGTGCCCAAGGGTGCAATGTTGGGAAATAATAAGCTCAAAATTAATTAAAAAGAACCAACCTCTTTAATACTCAAAGCATATGACCAAACACAAAGTGAGGAGCTCCTCGAATACCCATAAATTACATTAACGTACATTTAAATAACTCAACTTACGCTACTATGCCACCAAATAATTGGGCTATTACCACCAAGTAATACCAAATAAAGAAGGAGGAGACTGGGCTACTAGTACAGACTGCTTTACATAGTGGAGACAGCTGCAAACTTAATGGGCGAATGGTGCCACCCGCTAGAAGCCAATTTAACGTTCAAGAAGACGTCATGTGGTTCCTTTAAGATAACTATACAGACGAGGGGAAACCACTGAAACCCTCTGGGGTAACACGCATTGACCGCGGTTCGCACCAACACTCAATTGGTATCCTGCACGCAAAAGAACCACAAAACTAATTAACCCCAAGCAGTTCTTTTCGTTACTCTCCGCCATAAAAACTGGTCAAGAGAGCTCCAACTCTGTGTTTTTCCAGCACGTAGCTCAACATAACATCCCAAAAAGAACTCTACCGTAACAAAGTTTCATATTTTACCAACAATGCTACAACTGGATGTTGACACTGTCTCAACAAAAAAAAAAAACAATCTCCGACAAAACAATGTCAAACGCGATCTCTGTTGCAACGAAGAACTCCTTACAACAGCGATTGTTTACACACAAATTACAACAATGGGGACAACGCAAAAGGCAAAGTGCCATTTTAAAACAAATATTAACAGCTTTTTCAAAATATTTTCCCCCAACACACAATTAACCAATAAAATTTTCACTATATACTAAAAAGCAATATTTGGGCATAAAAATAAAACAAAACAATAAACAATCTGTTTTGCCCCTCCAAATTTCTGTCTTCGCTAAGCTCTGTAACAACATCTGGGTAGTTTGTAATTGGCGTTGACGCGCCCTCACTATCCCTTTTTTTGTTACCGCTATCTTATAATTTATCTTTATCTAATAATCCTACTACTGGAATTGACCTAGCATTCGCGGTTTCCTTAAATTTTAGCCCACTGCCTACATCATCGTTCCTTAAATTCTTTTTTAATCTAGAATTTACTCTAACAACTTTATTTTACCTGACTTCCTGAATTTCCTTTAGAAAGCTCGGCATTTGATCTGGGATAACTGTTTCCCTTTTGCTTACACCTAAATTTCGAAAAATAACTTTAACATTGGTTTCTATTAGAAACGCTTTCATTGATTCTCCTAGTAGCTCATTACGAACTTTCTTAATAATGTTAGCCTTAGTTTCATTGCTAATTACTATTTTACTATTTTTAGAAACTAATTGTGAGGCAAAAGTCCCTTTACAACTAATATCTCCATTTCTAATTGTAAAGTTATTATTTTTTTGAATCAAGTTTAATACCTCTGCCATACATTCATAACAATCTTTATCATTCATAAACTCCATAGTTAACCCTTATCCTACCAACAAAAAATTGTCGCAGTAACAACCATTGGGGTCATAAATGACCCCAATAGTTCAGCACTGTCTACGTTTACAATAACTGTTATAAAAAATGTTATAATATTTTAAAGTAATTCTAAATTTAAACAAAAACCATTTATACGGCATAAATAACAAAATATTTATTTTTTAAACTTATACATAGTGTATCACAAACTCATGGAGTATGCTCAGCTGTATGTTTTGACAACTTTAGTTTTTCTGTTTTGCAGTTTACTTATTTCAATCATGTATCTTGCAATTAAAACAAATCTTTTCATGGTGAATGTTGCATACAAAGCATCCACATTTAGAGCATTGCACTGTGTATTTTTTGTTTATTGCTCTTGGGCAGAATGAACAACGGCCTCTATTACTTGTCTGAGGTGCACTGACAACTTGGCTAGCTACTTGTTGAGGCATTTCGTTTTTATGTCGTCTCGATGCATTGGCCTCTATAAGTTTTTCTCCTAATTCCATAAGAAACAAACGACGGCGGTGTTCTTGTTTCTATTCCATTCGGGATTCATGTACATCCATAGAACGAATGCATTCAGTGCGGAAATATCTATCATGTTATACAATCTGTGACAATAATGTTCGGTGAATGACGTCAAATTGCTAACGGTCGTAAGAGTGCACCATCGTCGTATCCTGACCCAGACAGGTCGAGACATGTTTAAACAAATTTGAGAGAATCAGCGCTGCGAGTGTGTTTATTGTGTTTAAACAGGACATTGAAGAGAGAAGGTGTATTATGCGCGGTCGAAACCCAAAATGGATCAGCGAGCGAAAGAGACTCATAAAATGATGACAACAGTTTACAAAGAAAGTGCTATTACTTTGAAGTGTGTTTATGAGTGGTTTAAACGATTCTGAGGAGGCCGGAACACCGTAGAAGACGCCCCCCGAAGTGGCCAGACATCCAACGTAATGTTACGACCCAACTGAAGGCTATCCCTAAAATCGACAGCGCCAGGAGTTTCCAGGACTTGTACAGGCGTTCCCAGAAGTGCATTACCATCGACGGGGATTACTTTGAAGGAGAGTGACTGCTGTTTCATGTAAGCGAGCAATCCATCCTCAATATGCCATCATTCACAGGTTGTAGAACAGACATAACGGCCACTGGTTGGTTTTTCTTTTTACAGAATATTTTCTTACTTTCTGATCAGTGGTGTCTACACCTCCTTTGGTTCTGTTGTATTCTAAAATTACTCGTGGTTTTTTATCAACTCTTTCCTCTTCAATTTCAGCTTGGTCATGTAGCGTGCTAAGAATAATGCAGACTTTGTTTTTTCTTGGGCAGTATGATGCTAACATAACACCATCCCTGAATGCAAAAACTGTTGAAAACTGAACCCGTCCTTTTGGAGGTGTAAGTTGCTTTGGAAGTTCTGACCTATTATTTCTCATTGTTCCTAATAATGTCAGTTTTAAATTCAGAAATTTTTCCGCTAACAATAAACTTGTGAAGAAGTTGTCACAAGTTACGTTTCTTCCACTTTTCTCTATTCCTTTGATCATATCCAAAACCACACGTTCGCCTTGATTTTTCTCTCTTGATTCACCTTCTCGACGTCCTGTGTACATCTGAATATTGTATACGTGGGAGCAGCACAACCACAGTTTTATTCCATATTTGCCAGGTTTCGAAGGAATATATTGTTTGAATGGACATCTGCCACGGAATGTAAGAAGCTGTTCATCTACTGTAACATACTCAGATGGAATGTAACAGTCTTTTAGGTGGTTTGACAGCCATCAAAAAGTCACTTTAGGTGCAAGTTTGTCATTGCCACGATTGACTCGGCGAGAGACAGCATCGTCAAAATGGAGGACACGAATAATTTCTTGAAATCAATTTCTGGCTAACCGTCCAGTCTTTAAAACTTTGACAATGGCTGCTCTTGAGCACCCCACGAATGCTGCTGTTTCGAAGGCTGTTAAATCGCAACCTACTTTTTTAAGTTTTTGCATGTTTCGAATTCTTCAAAATCAGTATCACTAATGTCTGCTTGATTTTTGCAATCAACTGACTCAATTATGCTGTCGTTTACACATAGTTGAAGAATGGAACACGTCTACTGTTGTCGACGACACTCAGCTTCCATTTTTATATTGGTCAGGCCCGCTAGAAATATTGTGGCCATGTCCGTGCGTGCATTTGCATAAACATTTCAGGTGGTCATAATAATATGCTCACTCAGTATATATAACAAGCAGAAGACCCAGCGTTGCCCGAGATAATTACACTTGTAGGTAAACAGAATAATCTCAAGAAGTTAAAATCTAACTCCAAATTACTCAATCAATACAACACAGAAGGGACGATCCATTCTAAGAAAAATCCGAAAACCGGGAATTCTAGGTGATATATCGGGACTTTATTTAACCTCTTGCTGATTTGCCTCAGATTAAAATGATATCCGTCTTCACCAAAGGGAAGATGACTGGATACTTTAGACCCAAGTTTTTATTACCATTGACTTCAAAGCTCTTATACCCTCTTGCTCTATTCATAACTCCCGTGGCTCAGATGTTTCCAATGCCTGTATAGCTGTTTCTGTTTTAGCTGCAGAGTTTCCAAAATATTCACATTCACACAGAATATAGTTAAAATGTACTTTTATGAAATGTTTGGATCTGCTGTGCTACCAAATAAGCTAGGTGTCACGGAATTCGAATGATGCCTCGAATTCCGATGACGTCGTCCATCGATATCGGACCTGTTTCTTCTTCCCATTAAAACCGGAAAGTGACGACGAAACCGTTCCCGTCATCAAAAGCGACACGCAGGGACCATTCAGCAGAGAGAGGGGGAGTTTCGTCGTAGCAGAACGAAAGGGAGCTCATGGCGGAATAAGAGAAGGAGACAGCTCAGCAGAGAACTTCTGGCGATAGGAAGGAATGGAGGAGATAGTAAACCAAGCTTCTCTCCAGGTCTAAGTCCCTTCCCTATCGTACTAAGAAGTGAGCTGGTAAATGCATCAAGTGCACGAGCCTCTGCTGCAACAAAGCTGTCGACGTAGCAATGTGTCAAAAAGAGCGGAAAGGATTCGCTCCGAGAGATTCTGCTAGGACTCCACGACTCCCGATATTGGTTCAAAGGACTTCAGTGTTGGTAAGTGCCCAATTTTAAATTATGATTAAGCATCCAGCTTTCATTCAGTCTCTCAAGGATTGTGGCCATTTGGCTTAATGGCATATATCGAACGGGACTTGGGATTCACATACGAAAGAAAGTTACGCTATTAATGGCGCGTAAAAATTGCTTCACGTGTTTCTGTGTTAATCTTAGCTGTGAGTAGTGCTGCGGAGAAGCCATCTTTTTCTTATTTTGTGAAATATAATTATTGGTAACTGTTCCTTTACTATCCCACAGCGGCGAAACGTGACCCCGTTTAAGTGCTTCATAAATCATTGTCAGTTGAATTCCCGATTGTAATTTTTACCTATTTACTTGTGACATTTACTTATATTTCTACTTTATGACCACCTTGGTAGGCGTCGTATGTTTGTGAAAGCTCATACTGTGAGCCAATGCTATGTGCAGTTTGGTTATAGTGCTAATTTGGTTATGTTCAAGCTGTCAGAGTTTGGTGGTCTAGTAATCTTTACTGTACTATTATAACTGTTGTGGTGAAGCCCTACGTTAAGGAGTTTTAGTTTAGTGTAGTAGTCTGTGGTATCCTTGTGTTGAATAAACATATCCTCGCAAGTGTGATTCAAAGTACGGGTGAACTTTGAGAATAATTTTGTAGTTGTGATTTACGAGCGTAGTCTCGCAAGTATGACTCAAATTACTATTAAACAATTTTTGTGATCGATTTATCTTGAGTGCATATTTTTCAATAATTATAATAGTACTCGATAATGCATTTGAGATTTTTGTTAATAATGTGAACATAGTGTTACGCTATTTAACACTATTGTTGTGTTTGGTTCTAGTGGGTTGAGTCATATATTTATGTTTGCCATTATAGGTTTAAATAATTTTATTAAGATTTAGGTTTAAGCTATTTATTCCATTTTCTATTGACTTTTGGCATATATTTATTAAAATAAACTTTTGCGATCTAAGTTACGCCTTCTGTTAACGTGTCTCTCATTCCACTGCACATTAATTAATTCTGCTATTAAAATTACACGTGACACTAGGTCATAACACTGGCGTGGCTCTTAGTTTTTCTGATTAAATTTTCAAATATTTTATAAATAAAGAGATGAAAACGCTTAGAATTTATTCAGTAAAAATTCCTAATGAAAATTCAAAAATAAATTTTGGAAAGGCTCACTATGGATGGTTCTCTCCAAGGAAGCCACTGCTAGTCTAAATAATTTCTTACTAACGTAATCTTACTTTAGATGTACACTTGATGTTGTTGCAATTCCACTCTTCCCTCGATAGCCATTCATCAATTTGTGTAGTCTAGTAGTCGACGATTCTTCTATTTACTTGCTTACCACTTGCTCAATACAGCACGGAGCTAAAAAAGTGCTTCCTCTGTTGTCCTTCCACTCTTTCTCAATAGTTTACTAACTCTGCATTATCTCCAGTTACTGGTCATTTTTATAGATTTTCAAGAAATTGTTAAGTACTAAGAACTCTCTTTTCTAAATAAAAAAAAGCCTGAATAACAGGAATTGCTATGCATTGTTACAAATTCAACCTTATCTAGATTGAATAAACTTTGCCTTTCATTGTTGGTCATGATATATGTATATTGTTGATCACTGCATAGTGTTGGTGCATTACGTGTTGACACCATTGTTGATACCTATTGTTGCACGAACTTTTACTTGCAATGTTGGCTATGAGATATATATTGTTGGTCCGTACAGAGTTTTTGTGATTGCGTGTTGACACCATTGTTGATACCTCTTGTTGCACGAACTTTGTCTTGCACTGTTAGTCATGAGATATTTCTCAAAAATATGCCTTGCCATAACCATGAATACGATTTTTTATC
>JAHWFO010095111.1:0-10453 GCA_023313115.1 Rhysida immarginata
GTCATATTTCTGAAAACAGAATTTGAAAAAGTTAATCCATTTTCAAGTTATCGTGCAAACGGCGGACGGCCGGACGGATAAACGTACAGACCAAGGGCGCATTCTTATAAGTAGCTTTTATGCTAAAGCTCCTAATAAAAGAAGTAATAAAAATACCTAAGAAAGTAATGAATTAGAATACTCGCATTATAATGTTCCAAACCTGAGGTAAAGATATGGGAAAACCGCTGTAGAAAATCGAAAACCGCTCCCATTGCGATCAGACCCAGTACATATGCACGTGGACTCTCCCACCATCAACTGTCAATGGTCCCGCGTCCCAACGTGACCCAGTAGCGCCATACAGGCATTTCCAATATGGCAGCCCCTCTCTTGGAATGCACCAAAGTATCAGACCTTATTTTTTTTTTGCGAAAACCTGATGGATTTGGATCGCGCACACTTGCATGAGCCGACCTTGAACCTTTGTGCACATGCGTGAATTTTTTCGCGCCTCTCAATAGCATCAGTTGCTAGCAATCAGCATTAGAGGGAGGTAGTGTGTTGTGCTCTCGTCGGTTTTTGATTTGGAGGCTTTCGGTGACGATGCTATGGTCGTACCCATACACCCAGGACTCGTCACCAGTGATTATGGTGTTCGTGAAGTCGGGGCCACTGTTTGCGGAGGCCAGCATGTCCTGTGAGACGTCGACACGAAGTTGCTTTTGCTCCGCTGTCAGCAGCTTCGGCACGAATTTCGCCGCCACTCTCTTCGTGGCCAAATCTTCGGTCAGAATGGAATATGCCGAAAACGTACTGATGCCCACCTCTTCCGCAACTTCTTGGATAGTCACACGACGGTCCTGCATCACCACAGTGTTCACTTTGGCAATGACCTGGTCGTTTCGGCATGCTGATGGCCGACCGGTTGTACCAGTCCTTAATCTGTGTGATGCCCATAGCATCGTCATCGAAAGCCGTCTGAATCTTCCGGATGGTTTCCACCTGGCTGTCGCCCAGTTTCTGGCAAAATTTGATGCAGTAACGCTGCTCCAGTCGTTCCGTCATTTACCTTCAAATCAAAAACCGACGAGAGCACAACACACTACCTCCCTCTAATGCTGATTGCCAGCAACTGACGCTATTGAGAGGCGGGAAAAAATTCACGCATACGCACAAAGGTTCAAGGTCGGCTCATGCAAGCGCGCGCGATCCAAATCCATCAGGTTTTCGCAAAAAAAAAAAAAATAAGGTCGGATACTTTTCTCACAGGCCTCGTATATGGAACATAACTCACACAAATTACAGTAAAATCTCATTACAACATATTTCAAGGGAACTGAAAATTTGTATGTTATTCTGAAAAGGCAGGAAGAGGCTTGTGAACAATGCATATATGCATAGAAAACCTAACAATGCATGAAGTGTAGCATTTTATTTTATTCAATAACATACAGCATACATGTATATTACCGTTGGTTAAGTTTTAAAAAATTCCCGGACCTTCCCCGGTTTTCCCTGTCGCTGTTACATGCACATTCACTTAAAACTAAAAATAAAATAAACAAACAGCTATAAGACTATACTTGACGATTCCAGGAGAGTCTTGAGTCAATATAACGCCAAGATACTTGCAGTTGTCAACCCATTTGAGTTTCTAATTGAATAGAACCAGGGAATCCAGAGGTCACGGCTTTGCATTTTCCGACGTTAAGTCTTAAAATTCAGTTTCCAGCAATTAACCAGTCCTCGAACTTCTTCAAGGCTGAACGTGAGATGGTAGAATGCAGAACGCAGCCGAGTGATAACATGAGATGGCTGGTGCGCCCGTGGTTCGGAATAGATGTCGACGGAAATGATGTACCCAGAAAAGATGTCAAACGGAATAAATGCCGAACATTATAAAATTTATCCAACCCAGACACAATAATCGTTGACTTTGAACTTGCCGCCATTCAGGCCATCCATGCAGTGTTTGGCGAACATTTAACGGTTCGTGGGTGCTATTTCCATTTGACTCAGAGCACATGGAGAAAGATACAAGAGGTGGGACTGGTTACGCGCTTCCGTGACAGCGAGGATTTCTGACACACTGTGGGGAAGTTGTGTGGCCTAGCTTTCCTGCGAGTGGAGATGTGCAGAATGGGATGGCCTTGTTTCATGAAATGATGCCCGAAGGAGCAGATGATTTACTGAACTACTTTGATACCAACTACACTGAGTTAGCAAAACTCATGGGATAGTTACTTAATATCTGGTCGGGCCACCTCTGGCCCTGTGGAGTGCAGCAATACGGCGTGGTAGTGAGTCTGCAAGTCCCTGGTACACTTCTGGAGGCAATTGACACCAGATAGTCTGCAAGCCGAAGATAGTTGCTGCCCGTTCGTGGGTGGAGGATCCAGTGCCCGGAGCCTGACTTCAACAGTATCCCAGATATGATCGATGGCAGGGTTCTCCCCAGGCCCTTTTCAACGGGCGTGCCACCCGGCTGATTTTGGTGGCCGCCCGGCTGAATATACGAAAAACTGCATAGTATTTCATTTGTTTTTTAATTTTTGTCCGCCCGGCTATTTTATCTTTCCACCCAGCTGATAACATTTTCTGGGGAGAACACTGGATGGGATTCATGTCAGGGCTCCGGGCTGGCCAGCTCAGTCGTTGGACCTCTCCTGCATGCTCCTCGAACCATTCGCGGACGACATTGGAGCGATGTGGTGGAGCATTGTCATCTTGAAAGACTGCTACGTCATCAGGGTGTTGAAATGTCAAAAACGGATGATGATGGTCTCCGATGAGTTGACGATACCGTGGACCATTCAACGTTTGGTCCAGAATAATCAGAGGGCCCATTCCAAACCAGGAAATGCACCCCAGACCATCACTGACGCCCCACCATCCTGCACCACCACCACCTCGTTTCGTGAGGTCTGCGCCACACACGGTGCCTCCCATCGGCTTGGTACAGTTGATATCGTAACTCATCTGACCATATGATGTTACGCCACTGTTGCAGAGTCCAGCCAAGATGGTTGGTGGCAAATGCACGCCGGAGTGTCCGATGACGCTGGGTAAGCATTGGCACCCGTGTAGGGCGACGGCTGCAAAACCCGAGGGCATGCAGATTCCGACGGATTGTCCACCGAGAGACGTTTCTAGTGCGGCCAGTATCGAACTGGTCTGTGATTTGCTGCACTGTTGCGCCCCTGTCTCTCCGAATCATTCGTCCCAGGTGTCGCCAGTCACGATCATTCAGGGCAGCTGGACGCCCGGTACGGTGCCTGTTGTGGACTGTAATGCCTTCATCCAGCCATTCCCGATACACCCTGGACACAGTTGAGCGGGGAAAGCCAAATTCCTGCACCACTGCCGAAATGGAACATCCCATGCGTCGGGCACCTACTATCATACCCCGTTCAAAAGACGTCAACTCGCAACGACGTGCCATTTCTGATTAATCACTTATCCAAGCTCTTCCCACAACGTCTAATGGTCCATTCCCAGAATCCGTTACCCCTGTGAATTCGTGAGCCATGCCCATCAATCTATGTGCTTGCTATCCCATGAGTTTTGCTAACTCAATGTATATTAATGGTGCTTTTCGACCGGTGCGCTCCAGGCAAGGAACCATCCGACTCCGACGATGTGCCCCTAAGTTCACCCCTTCCATCTGGAACATGTATGCGGCCACTCTGGGTGACGGGCACAGAACCAACAGCCATGCGGAGGCTTGGAATACCAAATATACCCATGTGCTTGGGCATAAACACCCGACAATATGAAGGGCCATCCATACTTTGCAGTAGGACGCCCCCCTCAAATGGAAGAACCGAAAGTTTGAGGATTTAACGAGACAGTTGAAGACAATCTGTCAGGATTTTGTGGACGGCAGAAAATCAATTGCCGATGTCCTGTTCGGAGTCGGTCGGTTAACACGACTGTAAACATTTTATGCAAATTTATTACAAACAACAATATATAAAATAAAAAATATAAAAAAAACATTGTCTTTCATTTAATATACATAAAAGCTGTGCTAAACATCGATATCTATTCCGCACCACCGCTTTTGTTTTGCGTCGACATTTATTCCGTTCGACATCTATTCCTAAAACCGGTGAGCCCATGCCATGGTGGCAGAATCATCAGCATAGAAATGTGAATAGCATGCAGAGATTTCCAGGTTTATATATGTTACACTGACCAACCAATGAAATGTGAACTAGGCTTAATTACCCCATTGGCTTAAGTAATGATGCATCGTTTCCTTTTTATGCATTGCCATTTGCAACTTGCGCATGGGCTGTATTGACCAATCAGATCAAGACATTCGAACGATGTGCGTTGTAATGAAGTGATAATTTAACCAAGGGAACGTAAAATTTGTATGTTATTCCGAGGTGTACGTTCAAGTGAGGTACGTTATTCTGAAACTTTTTAGCATTAAAATACCTACATTTCGGCTGGTGGATTTTAAATTTGTACGTTATTCTGAAATGTACGTTAAAGTGAGGCACGTTGTAACGGGATTTTACTGCATAAGTTTTTAATTAAAAATGTTAATCAATAAATTAATTTAACCTTACCTACCTTCCATGAAGTTGCCATTGTTGTAAAAAGCTCCTTATCAACTATTACAGAGGTGTTATTGTCTGCTATAACAATAGCAGTGCTCTTAGGGATTTCTATAATTGAAGTGCTTAGACAAGCATCTATTATTTCCTGAAATAAAACAAAACAAAACTTCAACCAGGTCTAAAATTTCAAATTCTACAACATGCTTTTAAAAGAATACAAGAAATTCAAGTTTAATTTCATATTGCATTCACATACGACGGATCACATCTTTGCTCTAAGGCAAATCTTTGAGAAATCCTGGGAGTATGCAAAAGAGGTCGACGCTTGCTTTGTCGACCTCAAAAAAGCATATGACAGAGCTGTACCTGAAGGACAAACTGTCAACGCAGATTACTATTGCCGATTTCTATAGCACCATCTGCGTCTGGCTATGCGGCGCAAACAACCACGTTTATTGCACAACAATCTCCCGATCGTGTTGCATGACAACGCTCGTTGCCATGTCGCAAACAAAGTCACTCTCCTATTGCGACGGTGGCAGTGGGAAATCCTGGAACACCCTCCCTACTCATCCGACACGAGTCCTTGTGACTTCGATCTGTTTCCGAAGTCGAAGGAACCCCTCCGAGGTCACCGATTTCATGACGTTTCATCTGTACTCCATGTAGTAGGGCGCTCGGTCGCTCACATCAACAATCGACACCATGCCACTGGTCTACGACGGCTTCCCGACATTTGGCAAAAGGTTATAAGCTTTGCTGGTGATTACATAGAAGGAATGTAATGCAATTGTACTTGTAACTTCATTAAAAATTGATTTATACCTATGTTGCCATTACTTAATTTACAGCCCTCGTAAATTGTTGTAGAAATTAAATAAAGGTCAAAACGTAAACGTTAAGACTAAAAACTCTTTTACTACCACAAAAAACAAATTGAAACAAGAACATAACTCGTAAAACGATTTTCAAATATGCTGAAAAGAAGAATATAAATATTTGTTGTTTAATATTACAGTCATATTTTATATACAGCAATGGCGAAAACTGCATGTCAATTTACGTATTCGATTGCAGCGTTCACACGAATCTTTCCAAACACGCGTGAAATGAGAAATGAAATGCTCGCACGTCTAAATGTTTCAAACTTATTCGCCTATGTTCTTTCCACCGCTATAGCTATTCATCCTTTCTTAATCAAAGTAACCATTTCATCCCTTCTTAATCATTGTTGCAAAGCATTGTCGGGAAAAATCTTGTAAGCATTCCAAGGAGCTTTGCCTGTGACGCAGATGTGATTTTAAATTTCAATATTTCACTTTCACTTGGTTTAAATAAACAATAGAAATACCTTTGATTCTATCCACACTCACATCATTTATAAATATAGGCCTAACTTTAATTAGCCATTTTTAACAATAGGCCCAAGATTAATTAACCATTTTTAACCTCAGGCCTAACATAATATAGTCACTTTAACAATAGGCCTAACATTATATAGTCATTTTAGCTATAGGCCTAACATTAATTAGCCATTTTTAACTATAAGCCTAATATTATTTAGCCATTTTTAACGTTAGGCCTAATATTATTTAGCCATTTTTAACGTTAGGCCTAATATTAAATAGCCATTTTTAACTATAGGCCTAACATTAATTAGCCATTTTTAACAATAGGCCTAACATTATATAGTCATTTTAGCTATAGGCCTAACATTAATTAGCCATTTTTAACTATAGGCCTAATATTATTTAGCCATTTTTAACGTTAGGCCTAATATTAAATAGCCATTTTTAACTATAGGCCTAACCTTAATTAGCCATTTTTAACAATAGGCCTAACATTAATTAGCCATTTTTAACAATAGGCCTAACATTAATTAGCCATTTTTAACAATAGACCTAACATTAATTAGTCACATTTTACAATAAGCCTAACAGCACTGAATTTTAAAACGAAATGAGCACGTGCTTCGACAAAGCTTCACTATGGGCACGTGCTCCAAGCTGCCATCAACAATGCTTAAGTGATAAACAAAAAGTAACACTGTGTTCACTTATGACTCGTCGGTACGAATCAATTGATATATTACATGCCCTAAGTTCTTATTCTTAACATTAGTGCACGTGGCTGAAGGGGCCCACGAGAGCTCATCAAAAGTTGATATATCGCAGTTGATTTCTTCCATTTTCACGTTATCGTGCAAACGATGGCCGGCCAGACACAAAGATATTGATTATGCTTGTATTCTTATATATAGCTTTAGCTAAAGCTCGTAATAAGGGCTCATTTTAGTACTTTTTGGGGTCATTTTCTCGGATGTAGCATTTCGAAATTCGAAAAGAATGTCATATTCGTCTTGTGCTCGTCATTCCCGTTCGAATGACATATTACATGCCTTATATTGCCAATAAAAAAAATTAATTGGGGGGTTTGGGCCTCAATAGTCACGTGTCTGTTAGACCGATTTCAATCACAAACTAATCAGGTGAGCTCAGGAAGGGTCTCTATCGAACAGCGAAAAAAGAACTTGAAAAAGTTAAAGCATTCTCGAGAAATCGTCGGACATACAGACGGACGGACGGACAGACAGACACACAAACAGAGCGAAACCAATATATGCTTTTCAGCATATAATAATACAACCTGATAATCCTGTAAACGCTTTTCAAATGCCTTGCATTCATCATTCAGCAGTCGGGACTCGAATAAGCCTAGAGCGAACTCGAGGAGGTCTGAAGAGAACTGACTTAGAAAGATCGAAGCCGTGTATATATAACAGAGGAAAGCCAATCAGAAAATAAAGCAAGACAGTACTCGTCAGTGACTGGGTAACTTAGAAGTCCATTGGATCAATGATGATTCAGCAATGGGACCCAGGTCCGAGTTTAATAATAATTTTCTGTCTGTGCTGTGAGTTTAATTTTACATTTTTTAATAGAAAAATCATGGCCGGTTTCTAATGAGTGTTTTGCTATTGAAGATTGATTACTCCTCCGAATTATCGATGTCTTAAATGTTCCTTGAAACGGGTCTCTAAATTGCGAATCATTTGCCCTTTGTAAACCTTAGAGCAATTGGAGCACGTTGCTTCATATACGAGGCCTGTGAGAAAAGAATACGACCTAATTTTTTTTTGCGAAAACCTGATGGATTTGGATCGCGCGTGCTTGCATGAGCCGACCTCGAACCTTTGTGAATATGCGTGAATTTTTTCCCGCCTCTCAATAGCGTCAGTTGCTGGCAATCAGCATTAGAGGGAGGCAGCGTGTTGTGCTCTCGTCGGTTTTTGATTTGAAGGAAAATGACGGAACGACTGGAGCAGCGTTACTGCATCAAATTTTGCCAGAAACTGGGCGGCAGCCAGGTCATCACATTGGAAGTATTCCTCGTCACCACGACCAAAGAAGACCCGCCAAGTGCGCAGCAATGTGAAAGCGATGCTGACTGCTTTCTTTGACTCTCGCGGTGTGGTACAGGGTCAAACAATCACCAAAGAGTACTACAGGGATGTCCTCCGTCGCCTATGTAAAGAGACCGCAGTTGTGGTCAACAGGCAATTGGCGCCTCAAAAACCAAACTCGATTCAGACTTTTTTGGCGAAAAACCAGACTCCCGTGGTACAACAGGCTCCTTACTCTCCTGACCTGTCTCCCTGCGACTTTTGGCTGTTCCCCAAACTCAAGAGGCCATTGAAAGGAATGCGATTTCAGACAAAAGACGACATTATGGCTACAACGACAGCCGAGCTAAACTCCATTCCGAAAGACGCTTTCCAGGAATGCTTCCAACAATGGCGGCACCGCTGGGAGCAGTGTGTGGAGTCCCAAGGAGACTACTTTGGGGGTGATTAGGCTTCCAATGCTCCAGGCGTGTAATTTTTTTTTTCCCGGCCGAAGGTCGGCTACTTTTCTCACAAGCCTCGTATACCTGGCTTCGATCTTTCTAAGTCAGTTCTCTTCAGATCTCCTCGAGTTCGCTCTAGGCTTATTTGAGTCCCGACTTAGACTGCTGAATGATGAATGCAAGGCATTTGTGGTGGTAAAAGAGGAAGGAGTACCAACTGCCCAAATGGTTTTAAAGAAGAAAGGCTTCGTTCTTTTTAATTAAACTTACTTTTGTAAGTTCATAAGACACTACACAATGACGATTTGAAAATAATTTGGCCAACAACGACGGCCCTTCAATTTCTAGAAAGGTTCTTCTATTCTCACAATTAATCCCGCAATAATACAGGAAAATCTTCACCATTAATGGCTGAAGATATTCATCATGGCAACATTCAAAGATCTGAAAAAATAAATAAATAAACAAAAAAATTTATGTGGTATGTCACTCAACTCGAACAACAACAAAAATTCAACTGATCAATCATCTATCATTCAATTACTAATATCTCAACATTAATAAAAATGAATGATAAAGGATAGATAATCAAATCTCAACGATGTAAACATTATTCAATTGATCAATACAGGGTGATCAGAAAGTCCCCGACAAAACTACGAGGGTTGTACCAAAAAGTAAAGTTCCCAATGAGCTACAGCCTCGAGGGAAGGTGCTAGGCTAAATCCGACAACAGTGCCGTGTGCAGTGGTTCCCGCACTCTCGAGCCCACTCTCGAGCGATTCGCTACGGCGCTCAGTGTTCGCTTGGCAGCCGTCAGAGATGGAAGTGTCGATCGCCGCTCCCGCCAAGTGCGAGGTTCGAGCAGTAATCCGGTTTCTCCACGCAAGGAAGTTACCGCCCGTGGAGATTCATCGCCAACTGACCGAGGTTTATGGTGAAAACTGCATGTCCGTTCAGCACGTCCGAAAATGGTGCAGGGCTTTTGCTGAGGGTCGCACGGAAGTTCACGACGAAGAACGGAGTGGAAGACCGCCGGTTTCGAATTCGATTGCCCAGAAGATCGACAGTGAGCTGCTGAAAGACCGGAGGGTCACTGTCCGTGAACTTGTCGAACGCATTCCTGAAGGTTCCCACGGCACACGCTTCCTCGACGGATTGGCGGGAGACTTCTTCGACTCAGGAATACAAAAGCTGGAGCACCGTCTTCAAAAGTGTGTCGAAAAAAATGGAGACTATGTTGAAAAATAGACAACAGTGTAAGCTTTTCAACGATGTATAAATTAATAACAATAAACAATGTTTTCTACTTGTAAAAAATATGGGAACCTTACTTTTGGTACAACCCTCGTATGTTAGATAGACATATACAGGGTGTTTTTGAATTGAGTACATATTTTTTGGGAGATGATAGAAGAGGTCCTTAGAAGTACTTTTGGTCATATGAAAATGAGGTCCCTGCAGCTCCGTTTACTTACAATACTGCATTGAACAATCAAATGACACCGGGACGCAGTGTGCGTTGGTAGGCCTAGATTATTTGATGTGGTTTCAACAGGACGGCGCACCTTCGCATTACACAAGAGCAGTTAGAGATTACCTAAATGAGACATATCCTGGTCGTTGGATTGGTTGTGGCGGACCATTTGCTTGGCCACCGAGATCGCCAGATCTCACACCGATTGATTTTTTTTTACGGGGAAGCATAAAATCAATGGTGTACTCCGAACCCGTAGATACCGAAGAAGAATTGGCGGCTCGTGTTGTCGCGGCAGCAGGTGACATCAGCGACCGTGCAAATCGACTGTTTCCACGCGTACATCAATCCATCATAAGACGTTGCAAATTGTGCTATGAAGCAAATGGCGGTCATTTCGAACAATTACTGTAAAAGTCATACAGTAGATTGCTTGTGTTAATTGTTAAAAATAAAATAATCTAAGCCTACCAACGCACACTGCGTCCCGGTGTCATTTGATTGTTCGATGCAGTATTGTAAGTAAACGGAGCTGCGGGGACCCCATGTTCATATGACAAAAAATACTTTTAAGGGC
>JAHWFO010095113.1:0-10156 GCA_023313115.1 Rhysida immarginata
AATTTTTCCTCGGCTGCACCCCTGATAGACGTAGTTCTACGTCAAAAGTTTTGTTGTTATTTCTCCTGATGCGCTTGAAATCTCTATTGTCGATTAATCTGCAAATTGGTCAATGCGTGACATTGGTGGCGTATTACCAGCAATGTAATTCAGTCATTTTGCGGAGACGATTGAGAAATCAGTCATTCTTTAGGCTTCTGTTGCTTTGTTAACAATAACAACATTTCGCTAAGTAAAGAAAATTTTGGATTAGATAAAAATCAGCACATTGGTGGGACATTATTGTGCCACAAATGGAGCCACGTATATTCAAGGAAAATACTTGCAATTACTGAAATTATCTCCTTTTACAGAATAAGTAAAGAAACTCCGACTGCCTTGTGTGAACACTTGAAATTTACGTTCGAGTGCCAAGATACTAACATGTGTCGCTGCATACCACTTCAGAAAAAAGTGGATATCTAATATACTAAAACTCTTGCATGTGTTTATTTATTTATCTGTAATTCTATCTCCTCCTAGACGGTTTGAGCTAGCGACTTGAAATTTTCAGGGCAGGCTTATCAATAAAGGACCTGCTCTATCGCCAAAAATCAGCCCCCTACGACCCCCCTTCCCCAGTTTCTGGGGTTTTCATTTAAAATTATCTGCTTTTGCTTTGTAATTCCCCTCAACAGATGGCGCGGGCGGGCGAAGCCGCGGGTAACAACTAGTGTGTGTCTATGCGCTCTCATCTTCAGCAGAGTTACGCACCATTGCTCATCTCTTTGGTGTTGGAAAGAGAACCCTCCAGAAAGCTCTCCATCAATTTTGTGAAATTGCCGTTACTGACATTATCCCGAAACTGATCAAGTTTCCCACCACCCCAGATGAACTATTGGAGTGTACAAACGGATTTTTGGAAGAATGGCAGTTCCCACAAGTGTACGGAGCGGTGGATGGCTGTCACATCGAAGTATCGCCACCCAAAAACATGCAGTGGATTACTACTGTTACAAGAGCTTCTATAAGGCGCATTCGGCAACTGAGATCTGACTGGATCTGAGGCGCGAAACGTTCGGCAACTGATTCTGACTGACTGACTGACTGACTGCCGAACACGTTTTCTGAGCAGGCAGAGGACTTGTGACATCATAATCTAGTCAGAATGGTGACGTATAGGTCAGTCGAAAAATTCTTGACTGAGGAAGTCAGAAAGTTAATCCATGACGTAGCCTCTCTTCTGTCCACCGTGGCAGGGGTCAAGGATAATAAAAGAGTAAGGAATAAAACGGGTTTCCCCCCCCCCCCTTAATCTGTGGTAGAGGTTCTCAAAAGGGTGTGCCGCGGCACTGCCACAGAGTAGAAAGAACAGGGGTTCTTTCTACTCTTGGCACTGCTATGCATTGTGAAATTACATGGATTTGCCGCGAGAAAAAAACTAAGTAAAAGTGTGCCGAGACAAATAAATGTTTTTTTACAAATAAAAGTGATACGGTCGTTTCGCTACGAAAACGTTTCCGTCCTACTACAGGAAAGCGATTGTATTTTTATTCCGATAAATATTAAAAATATGTCATTTTCTTTGCTCTCGAAAATGGCAACAGCAATTTCAATGGGTTCGGGATAGTGAGGATTTTATTACTACAGTAATTGCCCTATTTATTTTCAAATTAGCCACGTTAGATTGCTTCATGAACTATCTAATCATCTATTTTGCAGGTCGATTTCGCTTCAGTCTTCAAGTCAGTCAGTTTTTGCGTTCGGCATTTCGACTCAGATCAGCTCAGATGCAAGTCAGAAACTCGTCATAGGTCACATGACCTAGTCAGATCTGACTCAGTCAGATCTGAGTTGCCGAATGCGCCTATAGTGTTGTTTTGTTCGCTGCCTGTGATTACGCATATCGTTTCATTTTTTTAAACGTGGGGTCACCAGGGCGTAATAATGATGCTAATGTTTTTCATAGGTCCAGCTTAACAAACTTTAATGCAAGGCATTAGTAACATGCCAAATATCAAAACATTAATTAATGGCATTGAAATTGAGCCAATAATTTTAGGCGATTCAGCTTTTCCACTGCAAACCAACCTGATGAAACCATATCCTGACGGTCCGAATGTTTCTGAACTGGAAAAATATTATAATTACAGGCTATCTCGAGCCAGAAGAGTGAGTGAAAATGCCTTTGGTCGCCTGAAAGCCCGCTTTCGTTGTTTATCGAAGCCACTGGAGTACGAGATTGAAAGAATGCCGCAAATTGTACAGACTTGCTGTACACTGCATAATTGGTGCGAAATTGCAGGTGACAAAGTTGATCACACCTGGTTGCAAAAGGACAGTCAGGATACAACAGATGTTCGACTGTGTGTTTCTGGAGAAAATCAAAGTAATCTGAAACAAACTAGGGAACATTTAAAAAATTACTTTGCAAATCAAAAATAATGTTTATTTTTCTAATAAAGTTTTTAAAATCTGAACAATTTCAGCATTTGTTTTTACATTTTCTTCCTGTAACTTAGTTTGCCTTTCCATGATTTCAAGCATTCGCTGGTTGTTCGATGCCATTTCAGCAGCCAAAGCTTGATTGCTTTCTTCAATGCTGTCGACTTTGGACAGCAAACTGTTGAAAGTGGCTTCTCTTGACAGTTTTTGTCGCTTGCTTCTATTCTGCTGATTAGGCTCATCAGCACTTGATGGCCTTGAAGACGTACTTGAGGTACTTGTTGCCCCTGAAGACGTGCTTGGAGACAACAGAGCAACATCTATTGTCAAATTTCCTTCCTCATCATGGATATGCGTGCAAATCACATCCTTAATCATAAACAAACCATGTCATTTATAAATTGCAAGATATCATTTGTAAAAATAAAGAGTAACAATTTCCATACTTGCGTTGACATACTTAAACTTTCACGGAGTAATCCATTTTCATCTGCAGGAAAATTCACTAAAATTTCGTGTATTTGATCGTAAAATTTGCAAGAAGAAGGCTCTGCTCCACTACCTATTTTCTTTTTTTCTGATCTATAGGAAATAAGTATTTTTAGCACACAAGTTTAAAAAACAAAAAATTTAAAATTTTTAATTAATGTATTTAATCAAATTAATATGAAGTCTCATAAAATTTTTAAATTCATTTTTAGTTTTTACATTTCTAAAATACTACCATTAAAATTAAAACACTTGCCTGTAGCGTTTAGTGAGGTTATCCACTTTGTTCTTTACCTCCTGCTACGTTTTTTGGATATCGTACTCCTGATCGAGCACCTCACTAATGTGTTGGTACACTTGCGTATTTCTCTTGGCACATCGCAAATCCTGTATGTTTTCTTTCCAAGTCAGAAGTAAAACATTTGTTTCGGACTCCGACCACTCCACAGCCGATTTTCGCTGTCCCGAATTCTCCTTCCGACTGCTTTCCGTCATTTTCAAAACTCGTTTGAGCAAGGAAACGAGTTGCTGAAACTCGCTTGGTCGAAACGAGGTCAAAACGAGTTATAACACGGAATGCGCGGAACTCGTTTTGCGAACCGAAACGAGAAAAACTCGTTCGGGGTATAAATGCGTTATAATACTGAAACCTAGGCTTGTGTTTTGGTCTAGAAGAAACGAAAAATAATGAAGTCGCATTTCAAAGGAAGCAAGTGTATTTATTTAAAAGTCAAAAGATTTATTTTTAACGTTTACATCAATATTTTAATACGTGTGGTCAAAACCTCTGTGTATATTCAACACTAAAGATATATTTTTAATACTAATTTTCTCAGCTGTTGTTTGTTTCAATGGTCTGACTGTATCTTCCTTTGAGGTTCTATTACGTTTCAGTGACACAAAACACTGCTGTTTTTCTATTTTTTTGTTTGCTGGCTCTTTAAAACTAAAATCACAATTGTTAGCTATCAGCATGTCATCTTTGCTGCACACTTCCAGACACTCATCCAATTTTCTCTTAAGAAATTCACTTGTTGATGAGCTTAATTTTTTTGTGTTCACTCTGGAAGCCAAGGCCAGCAATTTGTTTTCTATTTGATGCATAACAGTGTTATTATCATCCTGACTAGTTTTTACTAGCAACTAGAGAAAAGTCCTCTTCATCCAGTAATATTTCCCTAACATTCTCAATATTAGCACTGATATTTCAGCATTTTCTTTCATGGTTTTAATTCCAACAGCATGTATGTGTTTGCAAATATTGCGATGAAGGTCACTGTCTGGGCATAAACAGGTATAAGAATGAATGTAAAGAATGCAAGCCTTACATATAAGGCATGCTCAAATGAAAGTGATTCAAAGGGCACTGAGTTGGATTAAATGAAAGTATTAATATTTACCTTTGTTTATATGAAAGAAGAACATCTTGTAGTCATTATTACAGACGCGCAGACATAAAAAAAATCTCCACCTGCTGCAATACAGGACTCCCACTGGGTCATCAATCGGCTAATACCGTCCGCAAAAAAGTCTGTTTTCTGCTGCTCTCTGAACCATGCCAGAACAGCGTCCTTAACCTCCTCGTCATTGGCGAATCGTCAACCTTTCAGTGCCTTCTTTAAAGGACCAAACACTTGAAAATCACATGGTGAGAGGTCCGGGCTTTAAGGAGGGTGTGACAGAACTTGCCATCGCATTTTGGTTATTGCTTCCTGCACCAGTCTCCCATTGTCCTGGAGGAAGATCACCCCATCACTGAGCTTACCAGGACGCTTGTTTTTCACAGCTTGACGCAAGTTCTGCAGTGTCTTGGTGTATGCGATAGCATTAATACGGGTTTTGGGTTCCATAAACTCCAAAAGCAGAGACCGTCGGAATCAAAGAAACTTTGCGACTTGAATTTTTTGGGCCGTGGTGACGATGGGTGCTTCCACTGCATTGTGGATACCTTCCCGGAGAGTTCCCAATAATGACACCAGGTCTCATCTACTGCAATAATCTTCAAAAGCGCTTCCCCCTCACGACTGTAACGTTCCAGATGATCCAAACAGCAGCCGAAACACAGTCTTTTGTGCTCTTCCGTGAGCATTCGGGGTACCCACTGACAGCAGACCTTGCCATATCCCAGGCTTTTCACTACAGCATATGCGGAACCAATACTGTCGTTGTGATCTTTCGCAAGTGACCGTATGCTGATCCGCCTGTCGTCACGAATTGACTTATCCATGTCTGTCTTCAATTGATTGGTGATGACCACGTTTGCTTGCCCGGACGTGGTTTATCAGCCGTTTTCACACGACCATCGCGGAACATTTTGGCCCAACGCACCACGGTTGCTTTCGAGACACATGCCCTTCCATAAACATTCAACATCCGAGCATGAATGTCAACTGGTGGAATGTCCTCAACTGTCAGAAACATTATCACCACTCGTTGGTCTGTTTCGGACGGAAATTTAATAGGAGATTCCATTGTAACACAAACGAAATACGAGCATAAGCCTAACGTAACTTCCCACAGTAGTGCTCATCAGAACAAGCAGACGATACGTCAACTACGCACTCACGTGCTCGCGCGCTACAGCCCGAATCATTTTCATTTGAACACGCCAACTTCGCATACCAAGCTTGTAGATTTGACTGTATAATATTCACCTGTTGTGGTCTGTGAAATCACCGTGAAGACTTTATTTCAACACCTGGACTTAGGCTCAGTTGACTAGAAAAGCGTCTTAGTTGTCTTTCCGAAGGGATTCAAGTTGTATTTTTCCTCTTTTACTCATTCACCAGCTTTTGGTATCGAAATAGGTATACAGGTGTTTGATTTTATCTTTTTGTTTAGTATTAATTTTCTTGTTTTGTTTTACCTTGTTGTGGCTAAAGAGTTGTTTCTTTTGTATATTGTTGTTATATTCACTCTTTGTTTTATATTGTAATATTTCCGAAGGGAGATGTAATTAATTTGTATTGTAGAGCTCCAGAGATAAAAGATACAGAATATGTAAACACAGTTAAATTACTACTATAACGCCTTCCATGTAAGGGTTTGCTTGAAGTTGCATTTGTTCAAAGCTAAAGTTATAAATCTTCGCATTCATTTATAAGTAGTCATCCCAGAAACCTAATGCTTTGATAGATGACTTCATGTTTATTTCAAAACCTTTTACAAAAGGTAATACATTTTCTAATTTTATTCCAAAATGATGATTTCACGGGAACTGTCAAAACTCTATCCCGTTGACGAGTCCATAATTTCCAACCAACCCTTTATCAGTGTCATTGACAAGTGATTGATATACATACAAGAAAATATTTAAACCTTTTTGTACCTTTAGGGCTTAGGCACACTACGGACTAAAGTATCGGCCGATAGTTTAATCTACACTACTGTTTATAAAAATCGCAACACCCTGATGGAATAGCCCAATCTGCATTAAATTTGGACATTTGCATATCATGGGTCAGAAAAGAAACCATTAGATTTTCAGGTCAATACAATGCGTTTTATTGTCACATTAGTATCGGGTGAATCCACCGTGGGATGCAATTACAGCCTCCAAACGTCGTGGCATTGAGTCAAACAAGCTCTGAATAAGGGCCTGGGGAATGTCCTGCCATGCTCTGTCTACACGGGTATACAGTTCATCCACAGTTGCTGCTGCAGGAGTCTGACGAGCCAATCGATGAGCAACCCTGTCCCACACATGTTCGATTGGCGACATGTCTGGTGAACGAGCAGGCCAGGGGAACAAGGACGTCTGATGTGCTTGGAAAAAGGCGAGGACATTTCTGGCCACATGCGGTCGGGCATTGTCCTGTTGGAATACAACGCCTGGAAGGTTCTGCAGGACGGGGATGACCTCGGGTTGCACAACTTCCCTGATGTACCGGTCACTGTTCAGATTGCCATGGATTCTGATCAGACGGGAACGGCCATGGTAACTGATTGCACCCCACACCATCACCCCTGGCGTTTGTCCTGAATGACGCTGCAGGATGCATTCTGGAAGGTCGCGCTCGCCACGATGTCTTCTGACTCGTATCCTGCCGTCATGGTGCTGCAAGTTAAACCTTGACTCATCCGAAAACACAACTTGTTGCCATTCAGCTTACCACTGTTGGTGTTGATGGGCCCATTGCAACCTGAGGCGCCGGTGGTTTTGAGTCAAAGGAATCCGCAACAATGGTACTCGTGCCATCAATCCTCTAAAAATCAAACGGCGTCGTACAGTGCTAGCAGACATTGTCCTGCCTACTGTAGCACCCCACTGTTGTGCTAACACTGTGGAAGTGGCTGTACTATCTGCTACACACATGCGATAGAGGTGTCTGTCATCTCGCGGTGTCGTCGTGCTGGGTCTTCCTGAGCCTGGTCTTCGGTGTGCCCCTGTTCTCTTCGCTCCACTGCCTCCATGCACGCATAATTTTCGTTGCATTACGTCCTACACGAGCAGCAATGTCACGATACGACCATCCCGCTTCACGCAGACCAATTATGCGTCATCATTTATACTCTGACCCATTGTATGCAAATATTGCAAATTGCATATGGATTAGACCATTCCATCAGGTTGTTGCGATTTTTATAAACAGTAGTGTAGTTGGGTTGCCTTCGCGCCCACTAGACAGACTAAACTATTTGATTGGCTGTTAGTGCATAGACTGTCGGATATAATCGATCGATTGGGTGCGTTGTTAAAATGAGCGGTGTTTCAGTGAGCGCTCTCTAGATTCCCGCTCCAATTAACAACGTCGTTCCCAGCATGCATTGCACCGAGTGGGCTTTTCGCTCAGTTTTCTTTCTTCCTTGGTTCTCCTTGGTGCTCAGCAAAAAAACATCAATTTTTTATAGATTCAAATAAATAAAGTTTTTTATTTCAGAAAAAAGTAGTACTTCTAGAAGATTACGAACACCTTAAAGGTAATATGACTTTAAAATTATTAAAATAAATTAATATTTTTTTAAAATAATAAGATAGATAAGTGATATGCTGTTCAAACGATAATATATCGATCGCGGGCAGACCTTGAATCAAGAAATTAGGAAGAGAGGAATTTATGCTCTTCATAAATTCCTGATAGACTTTTATAGTATCAAAAATCCTATAAATTAAAAATCTCACGTGTACAAAAATACCAGCCTTTTTTACATAAGCCACAAACTGTCATGATTATCTAAAAGTGATTTTCTCATCCTTATGAAATTTTAACATGCGTGATATATATTTAATTATGCCGCGAGAAATTAATACATTGCAATAATTATTCAGACGCTGCTAAACGTTATGTTAAAATTTTCTTGACGGTTGTTAAACGTCATTGCCTGGATTGGTTCTTGATTTTTAAATTTAAAAAAAAGAACCAATCCTGCCATCGTGTGATGTAGGTTTTTGTATTAAAGAAGAGTTATGAACAACCGAAAACTGCGCAGAAGCGACATTATTAGGCAATAACTATTCAGACGCTGCTAAACGTTATGTTAAAATTTTCTTTTACATAGCAAGCAGGCGTAATATTATGTATTTTGTAAATTTACTCGTACATAATATAGTTTCAATTTTGTCATCATCGGTCGTTTCATCCTCAGAGGAGATAACATTAAAAGTGCCGTGATGAAATTTAATTTTCTTTATTATTAAAGAAAATTATTCTACTTTTTTAAGTTTTTAATAAATGATATTGAACATCTGTACAATTCCCATTAAAGTAAGTTAGCTATTTTTTCTGCACTAGTTCTTGTTTAATAACACTGGGCAACAATTTTTTATGAAAATCATGTACCCAAACCCAAAGTGATCTTTTTATACTAATTCTGTATTGCTGAAAACGAATATCATAACAAAAATTCTGAGTTGGCTACAAATATTTAGAAAATGTCATACCGAAAATCACGCTTTTTGAATGTCATAGCATGCATTATACTTCCCTACAGGTGATGTCTCTTCATCTTTTTCTTGTACTGAAGGTCAGGAGCATCTCTACTGACTGCCCAGCAGTAGTCCGCCAACATACTTGCTGACCATTTGCCCTGATACTGCTTCTCCATGGTTGATATTGACTGGTGAAACCGTTCACCGTGCTCATCGCTGACGGCACCACAGTTTACGGGAAAGAATTCGAGATGAGAGGTGAGGAAATGTATCTTCACAGACATGTTGCATCCAAGTTTGTGATACTGAGATAGCATGTTATCAACATGCTGAACTTAGTTGACAGATCTGACATTACCCAGAAAGAATGATGTTGTTGGTTTGAACCAGTGAGGGATGCAGCACATTTTTCTGACCAGCTTGAAACTGTGATCTCTTTGGACATTCTCGTTGAATGTAATGCAGGTCTCTTGCACAGCTGTCCCATTCACACAAGAAGCAGCTGTATATTGTAAAGCCCAGCTGCAGACCAGTCAAAAGGGCTACGACCTTCAGATCCGCACAAATTTGCCACTCATGTTGGTTGTACTGGATGCAAAGTAAAAGCTGCTTCATGTTCTCATATGTTTCTGACATATGTGCAGCATAGCCAGTGGGAATTGATGGCAAAATGTTTCCATTGTGTAGCAGAACTGCTTTGAGGCTGAGCTTGGAAGAGTCAGTGAATAGTCTCCATTCCTTTGAGTCATGCTTTATTCCAAGAACATTCATCAAGCCATCAACATTGCTGCAATACACTAGATCATTGTAAGTATACAGAGTGTTTCAAAATTATGTACAATAAATTTAGTGACATATTCTTCAGGTCAAAAGAAGACGAAAATGTTCTATAGCACTTTGTCTGGAAACGATTTATTTACGCGATACAGCCAACTAAACCCGTGGCTCCAAATTACAAGAATTGATCAAAGTGCCCGCCACCAGCTCGCACGCACGTTTCGGCTCGTTGCATGAGCGACCGTCTGATGTCAAGGAAGAGTTCGTCGCCAGCATTACGAACGGTTTGGCATGCATTTTCAATTCGTTGTCGCAGATCCATAATGTTAGGAACTTCTGTGCTGTAGAAGATCGTTTTCACATGACCCCACAGAAAAAAGTCCAAGGGATTAAGGTCGGGTGATCTTGCAGGCCAGGCTACCGGTCCACCTCGACCTATCCACCGATTCGTGTATGCAGCATTAAGGTGTGCTCGCACAACATGGCTGAAATGTGCTGGAGCGCCATCATGCATGAACCACATGTTAGATCTTATCAAAAGAGGAACATTTTCCAGTAATTCTGGCAATGCATTCTGCAGAAACAAAAGATACGTTC
>JAHWFO010095119.1:0-14120 GCA_023313115.1 Rhysida immarginata
TCGCGACGTAAAGCTTTCTCCGCTCCAAAACTTGCGTCCGTCGCTCTTCAGGTCTTAATTTCCAATCCCTGCCTATTTCTCCGTCTCCATTTACTTCTCCTCCTCGTCCAAATCGAATCGCCCGTCTTCCGTCTCTCCTCCTTTTCTCTCTGCGCCCTCTGTTGCCAATACAGACGGGATTTGTTACAGCAAGGTCTATTTCGCTGTAAGAAAACCAGCCAATGCTGCGCATCATACGCACAACGTCCGACCGAACCCTACAAAGCGAATAGCGACACACCGTTTAGAGGATTTTTCCATTTAGAAGAAAGTTTTCACTCAATTGGCACACGATTCAAAGTGTGTGTGCATTGTGGAGCACGAAAATGGAAAGATGAGTCGTCTATGTTGTGCTGTCTTAATGGCAAATTGGCTTTAGCTCCTCCAAATCAACTACCACAAGAATACCTACAGCAATGATCCAACCCAAGATTTATGAAAAGTAGCCGTGCATACAACAGTATATTTGCTTTTACTTCAATGGGTGCGTTAGTTAGTGAAAGCGTCGCTATAGTACCGCGCTATGCAAATGCACGTGATAGTGATTATACTTTCTGTATTCAGTGAAGTATGTCATCTTATCAGTGGATTACTTTACTTCCCAATGAAGGACAAGCATAATAAATGGAATGCCTCCACACATGACCACCAATCATGCTACTTCGCAACCTCAGTGGAGAAGAGGGATGCTGCAACGGAACACGACTGTAAATATCTTTTCCTCTACACTATCTCACAAAGACAAAGAAGTTGCTTCGCCTGAAATCTAGTTAATTACGCACGAGTCTACCCTGCCATTTCAACTACGACGCCGCCAATTTCCAGTTCATTTGGCTTTCGTAAGGACAGTCAATAAAGCGCAAGGACAGACAGTCCATGAACTAGGATTGTACTTACCGCAACCCCTGTGTTCTCGCATGGACAACTGGACGTTGCATTGTCTCGAGCAACTTCAGCACAACTAATCAAAATTCTCCTTGATTGTCAAGTTCACGAATACGATGAAGGATGCTGTGTTAAGAATGTGGTCTATCCAAGCATTTCTACTTAAGATTGTGGGTGTTCATGTGCACCTTTTTACCTCCCTTTGTGTGTTAAATGATTCTGAAAAAAAAATTAAACAACAGAACTTGAATTGCGAACTCCTGAGCTGCAATTGATTTGTCCACTGCTCAGTTGTCACAGTTATGTCACCTCGAAAAAAGCAAAAAAAAAAAAAAAAAAAAAAAAAGATTTTTTGAATTTTAGAGAGGTGACATCGTCAAGAAGCGAAAGTTTAAAAAAAGAGCGAGCGCGCTGTCACTCCCCAGAGATAGATAATCGGACACGCCGTGAGACGCATCACGGCGGGCGAAGGCGATTTTTGGAAAAAGGAGGGAGGAAGTCGAGCAGCGAAAATTTGAAAAAAATTGATAGATGGGTTAAAGCTTCGACGGCGAAGAGTAAGAGAAAAATCGCGGAGGTTCCAGAGATACGGACAGGACCGAAAGGATGGCGATTAAGCGACCTCAACGAAGGGAATTACGAAGGCAATGGCAGTATAAGGACGTTTAATTCTTTGCACACACGAAAGGCAAGAAATAATATTGTGAGGAAGCAAGAATTTGAGCATCCGAATGAGCAACGCACCTTTCATACGAGAATAGTGAAAGGGTCAAGTTATGAACCGTCTCAAGAGTATTCGCGTCGATAAAAAAGCTGGCAAGAAAGAAAATTTCAGCAGCATAATTTCGTCAAGACCCCATCTTGAGAATGCCCGGTTGCTTAATTGTGTGCGATTCCGAGTGACAGGAAAATATTATGCAATAAGGCTGAATAATATTTGTGCTAAGAAGTTAATGCCTTATCAGCTTATTAATAATGACTGCAATTTAGAGCTGAATTCTCCTTTAAAAATTACCGAGGAAATTAGTGACTCTCATGAACTGAACTTTAAACCTGAAAGAACATTTAGTAGTGATACTGATTTGGACGCTAGCCGAGATACAGTAGAAGGTATGTCCACTGCCCAGGTATCGATCTTTTTCCAGTCAAACTTTTTTTTTATTATTGAATGTACGTATACCAGTGGTGGAGTATAGGTTAATATTGCTGATACTTGTGTCATTGTGTTTATAGTTACCTCCAATCGGCCGACTTACCTTTTAAGGTGGCTTCAGAATCCAGTAAAGTTAATGCTTCAAAATATTCATTGGGCTAATTTGGCCTATTTGTGTGCATGCCATTCACAATGAATAATACAAAGAATTATTTTCCTCAAAACACTACTACATGCCAGAAATTAATCTTTAGCTTACAAAATTGCAATTTAAATTTTAAAAAATGATCCCAGGCGCTTTTGATGCACCATGTTAGAAAATTAACTTTGCTTTCTAAATTGTAATACGTACTGTAATCTAAATTGGTTTTGTAAGCTAAAATTCGTTCAAGAATACGGTAGCTAATCATTCAAGTTAAAGTACTGGTTCATAAAACAAAACGAGTGTACTCACTATCCAGTATGCAAAAGTTTGTTTTCAAATTAAACGCATTTTTCTGATATTGTTTCAATATACTGTATATAGTACACTGCTAAACTGACTGAGAGTGTTCCTTCACTTTCTACCTATCCCCTAGCAGCTTGTACAGTAAATGACAACGGGCTATGTTCAAAATTTTGCATAGCATTGCATGTATAATGGGGTCTATGCATGATTTTTAGAAATATTGTCAAATTAAAGAACACATCTTAGATAATACACAAAAATTTTCGCTTCTCAAATCCTCACCATTTTTTTATAATTAATTTTTATAATTTGCTACTTAGCCCCACCCACTAAAATGTCGACCAGCTCACATGACGTCATAAATCAGCTAATACGATCATGGCAGCTATAAATCATTGTTCTGCTCTTTCTCTGTCTCATACTTATCGATGATAGCATAGCAATCCAAATGTACATTTATAGTTTAATAAATTACGTTGTGAAAAAGTGGAATGACCTCTCTGTCTTCTTGACTGTAAGTATCCACAGTTTTGTTGCTACATATATTTAAATCACATGAGAAGTTTGCTTGACGACTTTCAGCTACTGTAAAGCATTTGTTGTTTGAAGAAAAACTCTGCCTCTATTTACTTTTAGCAGGTTGTCTTCACCTGGTTTGACTATTTTCGTCTTCTTGTTCTCGCAGCTCTCATCTCTCTCTTCTCTCCTTCTCACAGCTCTCATCTCTCGAGAGACTAGCTGATTTCATTACACAGATTTTTAATGACGATAATTCCACAGAAATTGCATCGTTATTTACTAAATATGCACATGAGCTACATTAGAATACGCTTTTATACAGAAAGTATCAACATATGGAGGACAAACCCAACAACCATGCCCGTGGTGGAACTCGAACCCACGACCCAGCGAATCAGAAGTCTGTAAATGCACTGTTATTAGCTCGAATAACTTAAATTATACACGCAAATCTGCAGCTGCAAGCTTGTTAAAGGCCAAGCTTGGCGTCGATTACTGATTAGTGACGTCACAACCAATCAGCTGCTTTCTTGGACAAATGATAAAATTGAGCTATTAAAAAACGTTTAATAATTTATGAAAACAACTTCACAAAATTTTTACATTCCAATAACTGATTATTGAAACAGTTTCTTTCATTTTTTATTAATTTTAGGCAAATTTAAAAATCATGCATAGACCCCATTGCTTTTCTAAGAACATTGAAATTGATATTTGATGTACACAAGTATTTCACTGAAATAAGCTGAGCAAAAAATAATATGATGTTTTATTGTACACATTCAAGGGGTTTAAAAGGGGGGTCGATAATATGAAAAACAGTACAGAACAGAACAAACTTTTGCCACGGTAGAGTGCAGCTTGTCTTCTCCTTTTCCTTGCTTGGGTACTTTTATTATAAACTTTTTTCATTGCCCTTTAGGGCGTTTTTAAGGTTTTAGCATCATCTAAAACCTTATTAACACGCCATAACTTTTGAAAGGATTGATCTAGAGGCTTGAAAATTTCTACACACGTAGGCCCTATACAGAGGACGGAGTGAAAAATATAGCGAATCCTCCAGGGTGAACCAAACCATGTGTTTTTCTGGTTTCCCCAACTGACTTCTATTCATGTCTATGGAGTTTTGGTTGCGTTTAAGCAATTTGTGACGTCGGAGTTTCACTAATGACGTCAGAATTTAATGAACTATAGTTGAAGTATAGCGAATCATCCCGCTACTACTCGTAAAATTTTGATGCCGCACGTAGGCCCTATACAGAGGACAATGAGAAAAATATAGCGAATCCTCTTGAGTGGCTCAGGGCCCCTCAGGGGCCATTTGTATGAACTTCATGGTTCCTTTTTTATCTTTTGAACAAAGAGGGCAAAAATTAACCCTTTTATGGGATAACACTACATATAAGTTTTTAAATGTTTATCGATAATATATTCACATTTTGCATTTTCAATAATTAATTCCAATAATAAAATCTTTAAATTTAGTTATTCAAAAACTTACCTTATTTATCCCTTATTCAATCAAATCGAGATTAAAAAAAACTACCTGAAGCAGGTGAATAGAGTTTTTATCGGGTTTTAATAACTTGGAGCAGATTGCGCGGATTTTACATGCAACGCAGTGTTGCTAGTTTAAGGGATAAATAAGGTAAGTTTATCCCTATTATTCTTCATCCATAGACGTGGCCCAAATATTGCCCAAAGTAGAGTGCCTATAAGGAGAGTGGCGACAACTCAGAACGGATTTTGATTGGTTAGCGCTCTGGACGCCATAGTTTTCCCAAAATAGCGTGCCGTTTGCATTAAAAATATAGAGAAATTAATAGTTTTCTTTTTATTGTGCATGTTTCTTAATTTTTGCTAATAAAATTGCATTATTAAAGTTTAAAAGTTGTGGTTTTATTAGATCGCTTTAAAATTAACGATTGAAGTGGCGAAGAGGAAAGGGAAAAAAATTTTTTCATAATAAAATATTTATATTGTTTTACTGTTGTTCATAATTAATGTGAATCTCACAAAATAAAGTGATTTTTTAATGATATAATAATAGATAAATATTTCAAGGAATGTTAAAAATTCTTAATTTATATAATATCAAGGAATTTTTATTCAAGGGTCATTCTGGCCCAACGAGCAAGAATTTTATCAAAAATTTAAAATAAACCTAAAAACCAATAGTAAAAATAACATTTAATAAACACAACATATTTAAGTCATGTAATATATTCAAACGAAGAAAAGTTTTGGAAAATAAAACTTGAAATTTAAGTATTTTATAGATAGTTTGTAGCGTCGAAATTTATTTTTCAATTGTTATTTAATTGCTAGACATTGCATTGAAGTGATCAACGAGGCCTGATGACCAGCGTAATTGTTCGCGCAAAAAAGTTTTGCCAATTGTTGGTCTCTTAACAACTAGACGGAACTATTATAATTTTGGTTCAATTTTTTTAATTTATTTGCAACTTGCAAACACAAGAAAGTGACTTTAGAACAATTCCACGATAAAAAGAATGTAAAAAGGAATCTAGATTTGTTCCTAAAACTAATCATCGATAATTGAGAATTTTTTTCATCTTTTGCAATAGAAGTTCAAATTTTCACTTTTATATAAATGTAAAATGTGTATATACTGCTAAATATAATCTCTTTGGTAATTGGCTTTAGTTTACCTTTTTTCTGAAAAGGTGAAAGATCAACTCTCGAACTTGTCATCAGCTGATCAGATAATCACATTTATTATGAAAACTAGCAGAGGATCCGGCGTTGCCCGGGATAATTACGCTTGTAGGTAAACAGAACAACCTCAATTAAACCTCCAAATTGGTTAAATAATAACTCAATCACTACAATATAGAGCGAAGGGACTATCCATTCTAAGAAAAATCCGAAAAACAGGAATTTACCTCTTCACTGAAAAAATCCATTCTAAGTGATATACCGGGACTTGATTTACCGAAAAAAAAATTTTTAAAGGCTCACAATGGATGGACCTCTCCAAGGAAGCCTTCTAGTCTAAATATTTTTTTACTCACGTGATCTTACTTTAGATGTACACTTGATGTTGTTGCAATTTCCTTTCTTCTTTCGATGTCTTGAAGCAAAAATTGGCCATTCATCACTTTGTGTAGTCTAGCAGTCGCCGATTCTTCTATTTACTTGCTTACCATTTGCTCAATACAGCACGGAGCTACAGGAGTGCTTCCTCTATCGTCTTTCACACTTTCTCAATAGTCTGCTAACTCAATATCTCCAGTTACTGATCATTTTTAAAGATTTTCAAGAAATTGTTAAGTACTAAGAATTCTCTTTTCTAAGAAAAGCCTGAATAACAGGAATTCTATGCATTGAATTCTATATTGCACAAACTTTGCCTTGCATCGTTGGTCATGAGATATATATTATTGGTCCGTGTAGAGTGTTTGTGAATTGCGTGTTGATACCATTGTTGATACTTATTTGTTGCAAAAACTTTGTGTTGCATTGTTGGTCATGAGATATTTCTCATTAATATGCCCTGCCATAACCATGTATATCGATTTTTTATCAATAAGTATTATTTTTTCGAAATCTGAGGTAGACAATGACCTTCCTCATGCTTTGAAGGTCATGTATGCAAAATTTTATCAAGATCGGAATAAAACTGTAGATTTGTATAAAAAACAAACAAACAAACATCCTTCTTTATATATACTTCTTTTTTAACTTCCTTTATCTAATATACAAATAAAAGCTTGGTAGGCTAACCAGCGTTAGCTATCTTTACATATCTTCTTAATAAGCTGAAAAGTACCGTAAATTGTAACTCTGCTAACTCAATCGTTGGGAAAAACATGGCCGACGGCCTAAGTAGTCGCCAGTCTCCTTACAGGCACCCAAAGGCGCATTCGTTTATTCGTTCAGTGTGATTTTTTTGCACTGACTGCGCGCACTAGCCGTTCGAAGTAGCTCTCGTGCGGCCTGTGAGAGGTGTTCGGAGATTTCCGTGCACTTCGTTCTCTTGCGCTTCGTGTAGTCCGTGCGCGAACCAAGCGCACGAAGGTAGAAGCAGGGTCGTTTCGTGCGTTTTGCAATTGCAAATGGCGACCTCCAATACAGCGAAGCTCCAGATTTCGATCACTGTCGATGATGGTCGAAATTTTGCATTCAAGTGGATGAAGAGAGTTTATATTGATTAGAAAAAAAATTCGAAAGTGAAAAAGACTTTAAAAATTTGAAATTTAGACTTTTGGGGTGATTAAAAAGGAGTCGTTGAGGCATCGCCATGTTGTTGGTTTGGTTCAAAACGCACGGACCGTTCGGTGAACGATCGTGCGTAGACACAGAAACTGCACTGAACGCACTAAACGGTAATTGCACGGGGCGCACTGCCGTCGTCATCATCGTGCAAATCGCACGAATAAACGAATGCGTCTCTAATAAAACAGCGCTTCTCGCGACATCTAGTGAGTGAAATTTATAACTGTGATCTGCTAGTAAATGTGAAATCAGATTTATGGAAAGAATTATAATAATTTTGATGCACATTCAACAAACCAACAATCTAATCTTCATTGTTTCCTACAAAAGAAAAACTACTATTGTTAACGTTCAAATTGGAAACAATGTAAGTTGGATAGTTGCATTGCCTATAGCACAGTCTGTAGATATTCATGGTCATCGGCCATTTTTCATTGTTTCGAGAAGTTAAAGAAAACAGATCGGGCCAGGTGACGCATAGATCACACTATAGTAAGGCTCTAAAGATGTAGGTATTCCTGTCCGCCATTTTGGTTCGATACTGAAAAGCATTGGCCGCATAGGGTCGAGCGTGTACTAAGGTGACGCTTTTTGCTAAAATGAACAAAATAATGCATTACATCGTGAAAAACATTTATACTTTTGAAGGGCCAACTCGAAGATTGGCATCGATAAAACGTGAATTGTGTGAATTTGAGCGCCAATTTGTAAATATAGCACTCTTCATGCAAAAGGGGACAATTCTCCTAAATAATCTGAGTTACGCTAGTTTTCATAAAAAATAATCCGTTTAATATCCCATTATTATTATTATTATTATTATTATTATTATTATTAATATTAGTCACCTACTTGTTGTTGTTATAAGTTCTAAATTCTTTTAAAATAAACACTTTAACACATATAGGCCGGATTGTTTTGTAATAGTGCAATAATGAACTAAAAATCATTTCGTTATATATAATTTGTTAAAATTCCTTCCTCTTTTATATATAAAAATGAAAATCTTATATTTCATAAAAAATTAACAATAATAATTTAAAACAATTATCTTCGTTAATATATTTAAAACAATTATACATAAAAGACAAAAGGTTCAATCCATATGAAGTGATCCAATGAGGGTCGCTTGACCATTTTTAAATATTTTGGTTTTTTTATATGTGATTACCCTATAATTGGGAAGTTCAAAACAGTTTTTAAATTTTTTTTACCTTGCACCGTTACTGAATGGCGGCCATTTTTATTTGTAAGCGCACGACGATTTTTCAATTTGGAGACTTTAGCGTTAATTTGAATATCTCTGCGCTCTGATAAGTTACAACATTGTAATTGACATGATTGTTTTTAGAAACGTCTCTTTTACAACATGTTTTATTGCCCAAAATACCCTAAATTCAAAAATAACCAGTCAAAATGGCATCCAAAGTTTGGTATTGAAAATTTTAAAAATCCACTTTTTAGACCCAAAAATAACAACCAAGGATTGATTTATTAGAGGGTATTTTTTACTCTAGTTAGATATCACACACTAATAGCCTTATGTAGAGCAACAGCACTGACAAATGTTTACTTAAGTTTTTATAAATTTTTGAAATTTGAAAATCTTAATTTGTTGTAAAGTTTGGGGCTAGTTATCTCTGGTGGGACTGAATATAAAAATTCGATTTTTGCCTATTTTGTACACCTACACGACAGCAAAATACTGTAAAGTTATTTAAAATTGATATTTGACTGTGAGCAAAGATATGGATTTTTGAAAATGAGGAAATAATTCATATTATGCTACAATTGATCTTATGATTGTTGCCTGTTTAAATGGTTTATTGTTTCATTGTAATAAAACTTAATTGTAACCTATATTTAGTTAACACTATCACCCTATATTTTGTTAGTAATATTTATTTTAATAACAAAATATTAAACAATAGGAGCTTTTGCTTTAGTTCTATGTTAAAAAAATTGTCCATTTACAACTAGGTTTATTCTCAATTAAGTAGCACATTACTACGAGGTGCGTTCAAGTTCTAAGGTCTCCAAATTTTTTTCTGACAAAATACATAACCAGAAAGTTGTAACTACTGTTGCTTTTCGACGTAATCACCGTGAAGTCTAACACATTTTTCACAACGGTGGCGCCATGATTCCTTGGCTGCTGAGAACTCATCTTTAGGGGTATATTTTGCCCAGTAGTAAATCGCTGAAGTAACAGCAGCTCGGTTGAGAGTGTCCTTCATGATTTGAAAAAGCCAGAAATCGCTAGGAGCAAGGACTGGTGAGTATGGAGCATGCGAAACCACCTCAAAGTTGTTATTTTGAAGAAACTGCTGAGTTAGGAGTGCCCGATGAGCAGGGGCGTTGTCTCGATGAAAAAGCACCCGTCCAGTTTTGTTTGGTCGTTTCTCATGCAATGCTGGAAGAAATTTTGTTCTTAAAACATTATCATATGAATTAGCTGTAACAGTTGTACCCTTTGGAACAAAATGCATGAGGATTATGCCTTCGCTATCCCAAAGCATGGCCACCATAACTTTCTCAGCAGAGGCTGTGACTCGAAATTTTTTCGGTGGCGGTGAGTAGTAGGGGCAGCCCTTTGGGTACCAAGATGACCTTTGACCCCATGGATCTGGGTACCAAGATGGCGGCGGTTGACCACGCCTACGCCTCAGGCAGTGGTACCCAAAATGGCACCCACGTGACCCTTTTTATCAGCACAGATAAGATGAAACTATATAAGACCAGCTGGCCGCCATTTTGATAACCATGGCAACGGGGCAGCCATTTTCGATGAAAAGGTAATATAAGACCAGCCGGGGCACTCTGAGACTCGACCAGGGCGCTGGTACCTGTGCAGAAAGTGGCGGGCAGAGCTTAGGTAGTTGTAACCAGAGACAAATGAACAGTAGAGACTGGCAGTGAAGCCTCTAAAACCGATGCCACCGAGCCGCCATATTTAGGGGGACAAAAATCAGCTGATCGCCATAGACATTGCATTAAGCGTAATAAATATCAGCCGATTTCTTTGCAGCACCTATAGGAAAACTCAAAATTTAAGTTAAATTATGGAAATCAAGTGAAAATGTTAATTAATAAGTCAATAAAAACTAGAATTGATACCCGTAAAAGAGTTTTTAAAATTTTTTTAACGATCGCTGTTAAAAGAAGCCTATTCGGAGCGTCATTGCAATATAAAACATGCCGTAACTATAGCGGCTAAAATGAAACATTGTTGTGCATACAATTGCAAAAATTATTCAAAACAGGGTTCAGACATTTCTTTTCATAAGTAATTTACATTTAATATAACACAATAAACTCATTTATAAAATAGATTAAAAAATCGGAATTACAAAAATAGAATTCTATATTTTCACCAGATTTATTTATTTTCATCAAAAGGGTTTAGTGCAATTTAACTTTGTACATGCTAAGTTTGCTCTCCAAATTTATTGAGAAAAAATTCATAGCTACATTTTTCTATGAAACTTTAAAAAAATCCAAAAATAATTCTACAACAATTTTTAGTCAAACTCAAGAGTTTATAATTTATTTACAATCAAAATACATATTCATGGAATGAATAAAGCAGACGATTGTTTATAATCTTTATTAAATCAAAAAGATTTACATTTCTATTACAAACAAAATGAAATGAAATTTATTCATTTACATTACAGTGTATTTTACATTATAAAATATAAAAAATCGGTTTCGTTAATATTCCAACGAAAATTGTCACTGCAATAACATGAATAAATTCTTAATTTGACAAAGAATAATGTAATTTATTATTTAAAATGTGATGAAATTGAAATATTTAAATTAAACTACAGATTTCCAAAAAATAAAAAATTATATCAGCAATGGATAAGAAACATCAGAAAAGAAAAATGGAAACCAGGACCATTCACAGTCATTTGTTCAATTCATTTTCAAGAAGAATGTTTTGATTTGACAGGGCAAATAAAAAGATTAAAACAAGGGGCAATTCCCACAAAATTTGACTTTCCTAAACATCTGCAAACAAAGGTACACTTGAGCATCTCTTCAAATATTAACTTTTATCATTAACATATTAATCATGCTTAAACTCTATTATTAAAAAATATAACTCTCAGTTTTATAAAACTTTTTCAAGGAATCTAAACCAAGAAAACCTCCTGCACGTTATAAAAATAATGACAAGGAGAATGAAACAGATTCAAAGAGTGAAGCAGGACCATCATTTCATCATTCATTTGATCACACATATAGCTTGGAATCTCCAAGAAAAATTAAAAGAAAATTAGATTACTTAACTGAAATAGCTTCAAACACCAAAAAGAAGTTAAAACTTATCAGTAATCAGAAAAGAAAATTGAAACAAAAAATATTAAAATTGGAGCATATAATTTCAGATTTAAAAAATAAAAATATGATGTCTGACAGTGCACTGACAAACCTTTCCAGTTGTTGTTCAATAATACCTTCTGAAATATTACAACGTTTATATTTGAAGAACAACAAGCAAAAACATATATCTACATATCCACCAAGCATCAGATCTTTTGCTCTGACACTTCAATTTTATTCAAACAGAGCATATGAATACGTCAGGCAAACATTTGATTTATGTCTCCCTTCTACCAGGACATTAAGACAATGGTATTCTAGCATTGAAGGAAAGCCTGGATTTACACAAGAAGCATTTCGTGCTTTATCATCATACGTAAAATCAACCAAATCAACTATACTAGTCTGTAATTTAGTCATTGATGAAATGGCTATTAAGAAGCATGTCGAATGGGATGGTACAAGCTACAGTGGCTTTATTGATATGGGCACTGGATTGGATGATGATTCTTTACCTCTTGCCAAAGAAGCTTATGTATTTATGGTGGTGGCCATTAATGCCAATTTTAAGCTTCCATGTGCTTATTTTCTAATTGATGGTTTAAATGGGCAAGAGAGAGCAAACATTGTTAAGGAGTGCATTATCAAATTGGATGAAATTGGCATAAAAATTATTTCAATCACTTTTGATGGAACAGCATGTAATTTTGCTATGGCCAATTATTTGGGAGCTAAATTGCAGTTTAAAGAAATGTGCCCCTATTTTCCACATCCCTCTGATAATAATATGAAAATCTATGTGCTGTTAGATCCTAGCCATATGTTAAAAGCTAATGAGGAATGCATTAGCTGATAAAAAAGTTTTACAAAATAGTGAAGGCCAGGTAACAAACAATTTTTTTTACCAATCCATATTAGTATTATTTCAAATATCAATATGTAGCTTCCTTTATAAATACACAATAAAATTTACAATTTTCCAGACAATTCAATGGAGATACATTGAAGATTTGCATTATTTGCAAGAAAAAGAAGGTCTCCATTTAGCAAATAAATTAAGCAACAAGCATATTAATTGGAAAAAGCAAAAAATGAAAGTTGTTCTGGCAGCACAAACATTAAGTCAGTCTGTTGCAGATGCAATAGAATTTGCAGCACATGAATTGCAATTAGAGGAATTTCAAAACTGTGAAGCCACTGTTGAATTTATTCGACTATGTGACAAGTATACTTTTAATGTTAACATAGTTATTTTGAATTAATATCACTTAACATTTTACATATGCATAATTAAGTATATTATAATTGCTAGGTTATTTGACATTTCAAATTCTTTGCATCCACTGGGCAAGCAATACAAAGCTGCGCTGCGAAAAGAAAATGAAAATTTATGGAGGCCAATCTTAGATCAAGCAGAAAATTATTTTAAACACCTGATTGATCCAATGACAGGAAAAGAAGTAGGCCTAGGAAATCGAAGAACTCCTGTTATCGGTTTCTTAAATATAATTGCAACACTGAAAGGATTATTTACTTCATTGGTAGATTCAACGCAACCAGTAATGAAGTATGTTTTAATTCTTATAATGTGTATCGTTTTAAAAAATGTGAAGTAATTCAAATAATTTCGTTTCATGCAACAGGTACATATTAACTGGAAAATTCAGCCAAGACCATTTGGAGCATTTTTTTAATTCCATTAGAGCAAGAGGTGCCTGGAATAATAATCCAACGGCAAAACAATTTATGGCTGCTTACAAAAGAATGCTGATCCATCATGAAATCCTAGCTTCAACATCAGGAAACTGTCTCACACAAAACTCGATACCAATATTATTTGCTTCCTCTTCATCAGTACATCATGATCAATATGATATCAGCTTGTTAAAAAGATACAGCTTGGACATTGGAAAAAATGATGATGATTCCACAGAACTTCCTACCATAGAATTTGAAACATTATCAAAATACTGTGATTCTGTTGTTGAATACATTGCAGGGTTTGTTGTTAAATCCTTGATGAAGATTGTTGTCTGTCCTGAATGCAAAGATGCTTTGATGGATGAGTCACTAAAATGCCAATCCTTACTCATCAGGCAAAAAGACAAAGGGGGCCTTTTATGTGCTTCCAATGATCTCATTCAGCTCTGCAAGATATCTGAAAAAATAATTAGAATTAATATAAGATCTGTTAGAATGGAAAATATTCAAATATCTCTCAATGTTTACAATAATCTTTTCACAAAAATTTTAACAGCTTTAGCAGAAACCAACATCAGCCTATTTAATAATCTATCTAATCATATGTTTGAAATGAGCCCTTTTGATAATCATGTTTTAAAATTAATTAGACTTGTAATTAACAAATATATTTCTATTCGTTTAAATTACGAAGGGAAACGGTTGAATAATCAGATCAGAAGGGAAAATTTAAGAACCAACTTTATCACGCTTAATTCTCTTTAAAAATCAATAAATCGTTTTTAACCTTTTAAATCAGTATAT
>JAHWFO010095126.1:0-11662 GCA_023313115.1 Rhysida immarginata
AAAGGATCCCAATATATATAACTCTAAATGACCGATATATTTGAAAATCTAAACGGGCAGCGATAGAAATACACTGTAAACTAATTTCGAAAGTTTGCCTGAAAATTTACTGTTGTCCCAAGCATATTGCAACTCACGGTGTATTTCTATCGCTGCCCGTTTAGTTTTTATTGTTTTTCAAATATTCAAATATACCGGTCATTTTTTAAACACTAGGCAACAAAATTAAACTTTTTGTCTGTTTCCTGGTTCTAAATAGTCAATTCTTGCTAATTTTGGGTCAAGAAAAACGAATATGTGCATGAAAATTTTTTATTAGCTCTTGTTTCCGAGATACACAACAGCCTGCCCATCGATTTAAAAGTAAATTGAAGAGAAAAAAAATATTCTGTGTAATGAATATAATACAATAAGTCATGTTTCATTAAACAATGTTCATTTTTAAGAAAGGAGCATTTGTTTTTAACCTATTCCTGCGAACGTTTCCTTTTGAATTGCCTCTTGTATGCCAAAGCCGGAGCATCTCTTGTAACAGTCCAGCAGTAGTCGGCGAGCATTGACACATCCCTACGACCCTGATATCTGTGTTCCATTTCAGAGATATCTTGGTGAAACCTTTCACCGTGCTCATCGCTTACAGAGAGTGAGACTGAGGGGGAATTACAGCTATTCACAAACCAGCCATAGTGAGATTTTAATACCCACGGTGGTTCTGTATCTTGAAAACAAGAGCTAATCTCAACTTTTCATGGTGATTTTCGTGTTCAGCGAGACAAAATACTTCGGAAATAACTATTTTTGAGTTCGAAACATTTTTGGTGTGGCCTAGTGTAATTAAAGTAGTGTATACACAAGAGAAAAAAAAAAATCTATGTATGTTTATCCAAATTCTGCCCAAAGTTAAAAACAAATGTACAAAATTCCAAATGTAAAACATTAAGTCAAGAATCCAGTTTTATTAAAATATAATAAAAGGATAAAGAGTAAAGAAAATTTACTCAACCAAACTAAACAACGCTATGCCATGAAAATTTATTAAATAGGGGGGAAAACTGGGACAAAATTACATTGGAATTAATTCCACAAAGAAAATTATTAAGAAATTATTTAATTAAAATATGAAGATTAAATTATCCTATTGTGATAATGAAACACCCGGGCTAAACTATAACAATAATATGAACTGATAAAGAAAAGATCATTAGAATTAAGACAATATGACAAAGTTGGGGCTAGACAAAAAAATGAATTAATAAGATGACGTGTCGGCCGACAAAAAGGAAATTCATGGCAAAGAGTCGTTTGAGGTAAATTAAATAAATGTGAAGTGGAAAACCTACAAACATCACAATTTGATTGATATTGGCTTCTATGTTGACACGAATAAAGTTAATTTTTTGGTGTACGCTGACGATATTAAAATATCAAACAAAATTAAATCTTTAGCTGATTGCATTGTTTTACAACAGCAAGTATGTAACCTCGAAACCTGGTCTAAGAGGAATCATCTACAAATTAATATAGATGTACTCCCCTCAAATGTACCAAATCATTTAAGGACCTTGGCATTTATGACTCGGGTTCTTTTAATAATCATATTCAGTTTTTAGTTAACATTCGTCTAAAATGTTTGGACTTTTTTATAGATTGCGTAATTTTTTTACTGAGGGGTATACCTTCTATCTGTTGTACAATCATCTCGTAATTTCTCGAATTAATTACGGGATAATAATTTGGTATACTCGAAGCTTTTATCTGTCTACTCTGTTGAATAATAAATTGAAAAGAAATTCAATTCCTCTCATCTTCATCCAATTTTTTTGTTCCAGTGCAGGATTTGAAGAGTATGGCTGATCAACACTTTTTAAATTATTTACAAAAAATATTTAATGGTTCGCTCAATATTTCCAATGTCATTACTCACTTTGATATTCGTTGTACTCTCAGTTCCATCCGTTATCGAAATTGTTTGTCATTTTCGATTTTTTACAATTTTAACGCTAAATTTTTAGACGTGAGGTTTAAATTGGTCGATGCTTATAATCGAGCCAATCCTAAACCTGACATTTTTAACCTATTTTCATTTTCCCTAATTCTTTTCTTACTTTTTTGTTTTCATGTGACATGGCTTTTGCTTTTTTTTTGCTCTCAATCGATTTCGTATTTCATTTCCTTAATCTGGTTCAAGTACTAATTAAGGTTATTCATATGTTTGACTATATTTTTTATTTTTTTTATGTAATTGCATTAACCCCGTTTTGGGCCTCGGCCTGTTGGGGGACAACACCGGGTTGTTTCCCTCCGGTTTATCCGTTGGGATACTCCTCCTCATGTTGTTACATTATTATTAAAATTATTATTATTATTATTAACTATAGTATAAACCAAAAACTATTTATTAATATAATAATAATTAATAATAATAATAATAATAATAATAATAATAATAACGTTTGGTTAGTTTATATAGAATACAACCCCCCCATTACAAATTCTTACGAGCCGCCACTGAAAATCATTAAGAAATAACTTAAAATTGTTTAAGCCAAGCCCACAGTTCTCACCGCCATCATGCAGACGTATTGGGAAACCGAGCATTAAAATCACAAGAATTTGGGAGAGCCTGTACACCTGTTGATCTTACACCGTGGAGTGTACCTCCACTCAGGGAAGTGAACTTTCATGGTAATCTATCGCCAGTGCATCTATCAGGCCTCCACGCCAGTCTAGCATTTCATGGTGGATATTTTTCGTCGTATCCTTCATGGTCTGTCGTTGTGCTGGCTGACGTAACTTTACGTGACTGCCTCCCCATACTACATGAAAACGTCGAGAGCAGCATTTCTTCGGAAGAAAGAGTGGTTTAGATTTTCCCTTGGGCGTTAGCAGCCTACGTACAGGAAAGTCTCGGCGCCTTCGCCCCTTAGGACAGGTAAGCTAAAAATCAGTTTATATTAGCTCTCTCTTACCCTCTCGCAATCCTCTTGAACTTCCGCTCATTCTCAGTGCGACCATTTTAACTTATCATTCGTTAATAAGAATTAATTGCGTCTTAAAATGCTTAGCTTGCTACATAGACAGTTGGTGTGGCCAGATGTTAAATTTTTATTGGAGAATAGTTTAGCTGGAAGTCACGTGTGTCCGATGAGGGATATTCTGTTTAATTATTGTTGTTTTGTTTCACAATAATTATGGTTTTTCATCGGTAGTATTGGTTTTATGTCAAAAAGTAATAAAATTTGTTAATTAAGTTTTCTTTATGGTAAACCGTTTGTTTTTGCTTTGTTTGTCTTAGGGAAAAAAGGGGATTGTTTAGGAATTATTTATTGATTTTCCGTTTGGGATAAGTTATAGAGTATTGATCAACGTGTATTTATGTGTGGAATTTTTATTGATTAAGTTGTTTGTGCGTCGTTTACTTGGGAGAACAAGATTCTATGTGTTAAGTATTGTGTAAAATACAACCTGTGACAATAAAGTTCGGTGAATGACGTCAAATTGCTAACGATCGTAAGAGTGCACCATCGTCGTATCCTGCCCCAGACACGTTGAGACATGTTTAAACAAATTTGAGAGAATCAGCGCTGCGAGTGTGTTTATTGTGTTTAAACAGGACATTGAAGAGAGAAGGCGTAGTACGCGCGGTCGAAACCCAAAATGGATCAGCGAACGAAAGAGACTCATGAAATGATGACAACAGTTTACAAAGAAAGTGCTATTACTTTGAAGTGTGTTTATGAGTGGTTTAAACGGTTTCGAGGAGGCCGGAACACCGTAGAAGACTCCCTCCGAAGTGGCCAAACATCCAACGTAATGTTACGACCCAACTGAAGGCTATCCCTAAAAACAACTACGCCAGGAGTTTCCAGGATTTGTACAGGCGTTCCCAGAAGTGCATTACCATAGACGGGGATTAATTTGAAGGATAGTAACTGCTGTTTCATGTAAGCGAGCAATCCACTCTCAATATGACATCATTCACCGAACTTTATTGTCACAGGTTGTATGAAGAATGAAAGCAATTACTGTTTTTCTTCTATTTGAGCTAGGATTGTTGGCGCTATTTAAGAGAAGATTGTCTCAGCCTCCGACAGAGGATTGTTACAAGAAATTTTAGGAACAAATGCGCGTATTACGTGTTGTTATTGTTGTTATAGAAGGATATATTTATATTTGTGTTGTTTTTTTGTTTGTTTTTTTTTTGCGATACGATCGGAGCGAAAGCGGACGTACCTTTTTAGCGCAGACATGTTCGATTTTTTGCTTTGTTTTTCGAACAGTGTATTTCGTATAGTTTCTATTAATGTCTTTGGCTTAAAGTATTATAAGTTCAAGTTATCATTCATCGTAAGTTTATTAGAATAAAAGGGATTATTGACTTGAATTTCCGGACGAATTTGCGACTATGAAAGTTGAGCACCAACCAACGAGTGGAGTCTAATGGAACATAACTTTATTGATGAGAATCTATTTGTTTTGGTCATTGCAGTTTTCCTGTGGCCACATCACAAGATGTAAACTCATAGCGTCGCCGTCTTCCGAAAGTATTCTGCGGTGAATTAAAATTATGATTCCTCAATGGTTGTTTTCATTTCACAAGCTTTGTCAAGTATAAGAAGAATAAGAAGAAGAGCGGTCTATTTTAACAAATACGAGGACATATTGAAAAGTAATGCCTCCATGGCTGTAACTTTTTTATTTTTTAACCGATTTTCAAAATTCTTTTTGTAATTGATACTTATATTTGTCCTCTATGTAATGCACTATTCACTTTTAGACATAGTCCCCATTCCTTTCCACGCATTACACCAACGCGTGGACTAGTTGGGTGAACCCGTCGGAGAGGAATTGGGGGTTGTTGTCGACACCATGATTGAATGGCAGCTTTAGACCCTCTTCTGCAGCACGACAACGCCTGCCCGCACACGATCGCCACACGCCAGAGGTCTTGCAGCGCCTACAGTTCAAAGATGAAAAACTGCAAATTCAAAGATGAAAGACTTTGCACATAGCGACTTTCACCACTTCCCAAAAAAGAAAGAGCACCTTAAGGGACATGAGTAGAGTCCTGACGACAAGGTGAAAGATGCCATTCATTCTTCGTGTCGAGAACGTCCCCGAAATTCCTCTCCGATGAGTTCACCCGACAAGTCACGCGTTGGCGCAATGCGTGGAAAGAGATGGGGACTATGTCGAAAAGTCGATAGTGCATTACATAGAGGACAAATGTAAGTATCAGATACAAAAAGAATTTTGAAAATCGGTTAAAAAACAAAATTACAGCCATGGAGGCATTACTTTTCAATATGCCCTCGTAATTGTCTTAATGTTAAATTTGTTCACAAAAATTCATTTCTGTCTTGGCTAACATTGTCGGATAAATTAAAGCTAGCAAGTTCAGCTAGTAGATTAATCTGGAAATCGATTCTAGCTTAACTCTTTAATATTAATTGTTTTTCTGTTTTTTAGTGTACATCGGGAATATTATATTAATCGATTATCTACGTATTATTAATGGATAATATTTCGATGGAGCTTTTATGCTCATTTCTTTAACTGTGTGCTACTATTTTTAATTCAATTGAATAAAGTTTTGTTATTACTTAATCACTAAAGTATATCTCAAACAGAAGATAATAAATAAACTGAGAAACTTCTTCAAGCATATCACAATAACAAATCGAAAAGGGAAGGGAAAATTCCGATTTATTACTAAAGTATATGTTCATTGTTTAAGTACACAATTTAATTAAATTTCCACTGCGTATGCTCTCTGCTACGTGACAATATTGCATACTTATCCTAGGCATTCTATACATTAATTATTATAGCGAATGACAAATATACTATAGGCAAAGTATCAAAACAGCCTTTATTGGCACTGAACATAGAACGAAGAACTACGGCATTATTCTTATCAGTTAAACACGAACGCAGAAGTGGCGCTTAGCTACTTGTTGCAACAAGGAAGGCTAGAATGGCATTTTGAATTACATTTACTCTTCTTTTTCACACCAAAACACTTCATGTTTTGGCATTTGGTCTTGCGCATGCGCCTTCACGAATCCTCTTTAACCATGTCCTATGGACTGAAAGGCAGCAACAGATTGGAAATCTACTTCGTGGTCATGGACGTCTTCAACTCACAATAAGTCCTTGGGACATATAGTGAATTGTAATCTCGCATATAGTTGGTTCAAGATTCCTTCTGCAGTTCCAAGTCAGTTAAAGCAGTTTTATGGTACTATAATAAAAAAATTTTCGAATTTTCATTAAGAATTTTTACTGTATTAATTCTAAGCGTTTTCATGTGTTTATTTTTAACATATTGCAAAATTTAATTTAATATTTTGAGATTGTTCTGTTTACCTACAAGTGTAATTAGCCCGGGCAATGCCGGGTACTTCAACAAAATTTAAAGGTTAAAATAAAATTACAAAGGGACCTGGATTAAAATAAAGCAATCTTAAAATAATTATGCTGACAAAATTTAATTAAAATAATAAATAATACAGAAATACAACTCGAAAATTATCATTTTCCCGTTGATTCTTCTCTTCAATGATTGCCTGTCCACAAAAGGTTTTATTTCGTCACAGATGTACATTTCGTCTGCTAGGCAAAATCAGAAAATCAAGATATGACTACCGATCCTCTAGAAGATCTAGATAAAGACATACTGGGAAAGTGTTCTTTTGAAGATGCGCTCGTTATGTTGATTCCGTTGAAAGAACAGGCTTTTTACAAAATCAATCTCACACCTAACAAATGTTTTCATTTCAAATGCACAGAAGGACGGTATATTAGTTTTAGCGAGGGTCTATGAGTCTTGACCACAATATCTTTTTTTACTTTTTTTTGGCTCACAAAGATACAATTCAATTTCATGCCGAGTGCGGAAGTTATTTCAACATTCTTCATGAAGTACGTCAAATAATTCAGAGTACATGACATAAAAATGGATAGCGCTGACGCTTTTTTTTTTTTTTTTAAATAATATTAAATATTTTTTGAAGAAATTATTAGACGGAAACTGGAGATAAATGCTCCAAACATAAGGTTATGATATGATCAGAAAAACGGAAGGAAAAATTTTCGAACCAGGAACCACGAGTATCACCAGGTGTTCTTAAAGACTAAAAGTAGTCAAGATGGAGGCCTAATGAGAGGGCAAGCACCCAGCTCGACAATTCCTCCTGTCCAAACCATCAGAAAAATTGATGAGCACACAAAAATTTATTAAATGGAAACCGGAGAAAATGCTCCAAACATAAGGCAATACTTATGTACATGTAGTGTTTTTGAATTGAGTACAGATTTTTTGGGAGATGATAGAAGAGGTCCTTAGAAGTATTTTTTGTTATATGAACATGGGGTCCCCGCAGCTCCGTTTACTTCAATACTGCATTGAACAATCAAATGACACCGGGACGCAGTGTGCGTTGGTAGGCCTAGATTATTTTATTTTTAACAATTAACACAAGCAATCTACTGTATGACTTTAACAGTAATTGTTCGAAATGACCGCCATTTGTTTCATAGCACAATTCGCAACGCCTTATGATGGATTGATGTACGCGTGGAAACAGTTGATTTACACGGTCGCTGATGTCACCTGCTGCCGCGACAACACGAGCCGCCATTTCTTCTTCGGTATCTACGGGTTCGGAGTACACCATTGATTTTATGCTTCACCATAAAAAAAAAATCCATCGGTGTGAGATCTGGCGATCTCGGTGGCCAAGCAGCTGGTCCGCCACGACCAATCCAACGACCAGGATGTGTCTCATTTAGGTAATCTCTAACTGCTCTTGTGTAATGCGAAGGTGCGCCGTCCTGTTGAAACCACATCAAATGTCTGGTCATTAGTGGAACATCTTCAAGAAGACCAGGGAGCTCCTCCTTCAGGAAACCAATGTATGTTTGCCCGTTAAGACGGCATGGTAGGAGATATGGCCCAATCAGGACATTCTGAATCATGCCAGCCCAAATATTCAACGAAAAACGATGCTGAAAACTGTTAACATGTGTTGCACATGGGTTGACATAAGACCACAGATGACTATTGTAGCTATTGAACATTCTCTCTCGCGTAAACGTTGCCTCATCTGTCCACGAGACCATGGAAGGAAAGTCTGGAATCCTATTCTGTTGCTGCATAAACCATTCCGCGAAAGCCGCCGGGGACCATGATCATTGGGACATAATTCCTGCACCTTTCGAAGCTTGAACGGATGTTGCAGGTTGTCATGTAAGATGTTCCATACAGTGGTATGACTAGTATTCAAAGCAGCTCCGACCGCACGAGTACTTGTCGATGGATTTCGGTTAAACCTTTCCAAAACTTCATCCTCTAATTCAGGGGAGCGTAACCACCGACGACGTCCACGCTGATGATTATCATGAGCGAATGCGCCTGTTTCTCTTAGACGACGATCTACTGCACCAAATATTCGTGAATTGGGAAGAATTCTGTTGGGATAACGTTCAGCATACAAACGCCTTGCACCATCTATGGTACCAGCAGCACCGAGACACAGATGCATGTCTGCATAATCATTCCATGTAAAACGATTCATACTGTTTGTTTAACTTTACACATGTAAAAAGTACATCAAGTGAACTTTTTAAAACAAATCTTTACCTACTGCTTTCCCAGAATGCGATTAGTTCATTTACATATGGACTAATCGTATTTTACAAAGGGGTTGGATACCATGGAATCTCCTTGACGAAGTTTGTCCTAAGACTTTTCAACAAACAAGCACGTGCACCTTGAAATTTCTTTGCAAACAATTACTTTAAAAGTTATTACAGTAGATTGCTTGTGTTAATTGTTAAAAATAAAATAATCTAGGCCTACCAGCGCACAATGCTTCCCGGTGTCATTTGATTGTTCAATGCAGTATTGTAAGTAAACGGAGCTGCGGGGACAATGTTCATATGACAAAAAATACTTCTAAGGACCTCTTCTATCATCTCCCAAAAAATCTGTACTCAATTCAAAAACACCCTGCATACATATAACAGGGAATAGGGAGAACGGGAAGCGAAGTTGCTAACTGATTCAATGCTAAATTTATGAAATAAAAACAGCGCCAAAGCGGAAGAACGTTTGGACTGGTGAACTAATCAGCTGTTCCTTTTTCTTCCCTCACCATTCAAGCCGCCGTTACTTTCACTTCCCCCATCGATTACACTGGATAAAGAAAAGACGCGAAGAAAGAAATATGGAAGGTGGGAGGAAAAAATATTAACAAGTGGCTCAAAAAATATTCGAAGAAGACGAATTTCAATAGCTAATGATGTTAACAATTACTGCCGAATTTCTACCTTTGATTCCCTGAAACTAAAACTTTATTAAGGTTTTAGTTTCGAATTGCTAGTTCACCAGTCCAAACACAAGGATCGCTAGTTATTTCCGCAATTCAAAAAAAGTGCTGAACTTCGCTTCCCGTTCTCCCTATTCCCTGCTGATTAATATAAGGGTCGTAAAAATGAAAACGAAAATTATTTATTTTATCCAAAATGTATACAAGAAATCAAAAAATACTCTCCAAATGCGTTACAGCATTTATTCCACTGTGTAACAAGGCTTGTAATTCCTTTATGGAAGAAGTCTTTCGGTTGCGTGTGGAACCATTCCAAAACCTCTTCCTTCACTTCATCGTCTGACTGAAATCTGCGGCCTTTCAGATGTTCCTTGAGATCCCCATACACGTCTAAGTCACATGGGGATAAGTCAGGGCTATAAGGTGGATGCTGCATTGCTTCCCAGTTGAACTTTTTGATGAGGGCTACCGTTGCTTTCGAGGTGTGAGAACGCGCGTTGTCGTGGAGAAGAAGCACTCCTTCTGTAAGAAGTCCAGGGGCGAGTTTTTGGACATGAGATCGCGGTTTAGTAAGCATCGCTCATACGTCAAAATTGCGTAATGTCAAAGCCTTCCAATGGTAATTGCTCTGATCTTACGCAATTTTGACGTATGAGCGATGCTTACTAAACCGCAATCTCATGTCCAAAAACTCGATCCAGGACGCTTGCATTTGATGGCCGCGCGCAGTGCCTTCTATGTTTCCCCATATCGTGCTGCGTTAACTGTGGTGCCTTTTTCAAGAAAGTCCAGTAAAATCGGGCCTTTGCGATCAAAATACACGGTCAACATCACCTTCCCCATGCTGTTTTTGATTGCTTTTGATTTTTTTCATTTCGTTGACTCCATTTTGTTGTTTGGACGAAGCGACCACTCGCAGAGCTTCGAAGCGCGAGCTATCGTTCTTTCTCACGTGATGCAACACTTGCAACCTAATGTTCAATTTGCACGTGGGGTTTCGCAATTGTTGCAAACAAAAACTTACGATCCTACACGTCGTCTTTTTTTTCCCACACAAATTTTCGTTTTCATTTGTACGACCCTTATATCATTACTTTTGTTCTCTACCATCATTACATAATAGCGTTTCAGCAGCCAATACGGCCGTGATTCCTTCTTAATAATTGTCTTGTCCTTTTTCACTTCGTCCATTAATTTCTGGTAATTTTTGTTGAGTAGCGGGAATATTCTATACTCTGTCCGCTGGCCCTTTGGCATTGTATAGAATGCCTAGGAAATGTGTGAAATATACACAATTTCATAATTTGCCTACAAACTTTAGTCATTCTATTTATTCTCTGGGGATTCTATACAATGCCGGGTTTAACCAACACCACCTCTAATCAAAGCCTGAGCACGAAAATTCCATACATTGTTACATCATCATGCGGAGTCATAATTTATGGTTTATTATTGGCAGAAATACGATTAAACATGACTCCATATTAGAGCTGCTATATTTATCCTAACTGACTCGACGGCCATTACAGAGTCCTCGGATTTTTATCTTGCAGATTAAAATCTTTGCAAAAATGGCTAAAATGGAAGAAATGGAAAGAGCAGTGTCAGATTAATATACGCAAGTGCGATGGCAGGCTATTATTACCAATATTTCGAAGAAATTTTAAAATTTATATGTCGAAAGAGAATAATGTTGCCTCTTCTTTTCAAGAGAGGGCCATATAAATGAAGCTAGAAACACGTGTAATCTGCTTGCGACTCGCAAGGAGAATATAGAACGCGAGTCGCTAGATTTGTATCTAGCTCAATGATTTGAACTATTAAAACTACTGGATCCTCCCCGCGTAGAACTGCCGACGGTCATGTAATCGATAAGCAACCAGGGCAAGCAATCGATCAACTGTAGGGACAGAATCAACTGAAGCCACTGAGCAAAACATAAGTTATGATGGCTTTATTAATGACAAACTCCTGTTAATTTAACTCCATTGCAATTAAACAATTTAGTCAGGCCTACTGACGAAGAAAACATCTTGCAAAGTGACAACTTCATTGGATTAAAAATTTTAAAAACAAGTTTTAAGCACATACTTTTACTTTAAAAAGTGGATATAAAAAAGTAAAATACGAGTATAATTTTTGGTGCCTATCATTTAAATAGAAATTCATAAAATTAAAAAAAGCTAAAGGTTTGGTGCGCGTTTAATGTAAATTTTAAATTGAAAATATTACACAATAGAATAAACTTTACCTTTCTTTTTTTAAATTTATGAATTCCGATTTAAATGCGACACCAAAAATTATTCTGGACTCTTTACATGCACATTTTA
>JAHWFO010095127.1:0-11832 GCA_023313115.1 Rhysida immarginata
ATTATTTTCTTCGATTTCTTGCCTTGGCCGTCTGGTTTTTCTCAATATTGAAGATGTAATCTTATCAGGGAACGAATTATTTCTTGCGATATCGAAGGTGAGATTGATCTCGTCCTTCCTATCTTTCACTGTGATAGGGTATTTTTGTGCCCTATTGAAATAGTAACTGATTGCTGCATACTTTTGTTGTGGTGGATGGTTCGAGTCGTATCCATTACATTGTCGGTTGCTGTTGGCTTCCTAAAGATGGCGTACTCCAATCGTTTGTCGTCCATTCTTTTAAGTAACTTTAGATCCAGGAAGTTGATAGTTCTCTCAGTTTCGACTTCCATAGTGTAAGTCATGTTCGGGTGGAACTTATTGAATATGGATAAGATTCTATCGGGAGAGATTTCATCAGTATCGATAACCAACAAGGTGTCATCGACGTACCTTGCGTAAAATACAATTTTCTGTTGCTCGATGAGTGGAGTTACATGTCTTTCTTCTAAATCCTGAAGGAATTCCTCTGAAATCGTGGCACTAATTAGGGATCCCATAAGGACGCCCGTGGGCATAGAATAAAAGTCATTCTCAAACTGAAAATAATTTTGTTTGTATATAACTCTCAGGCTTTTGTATATATCGATTTATAGAAAATAATGGATTTGCGGTTATCAGCAAGAACCCTATCCAAGCCTTTATGAACTCTATAAGGATAGTGAAAAACAGTTTTTCATCTACCTTGTTCGAGGAATGGGGCAAATTTAAATCGAACGGTCAACCGTTCCCTCCACGCATTAGAGCACTAGTCAAAGTCCATAAAGAGGGCAAACCCATTAGACCTGTAGTCAATTGTGTCAATTCTACATTTTATTGTCTGGCGAAAAAGATCACACAAGTGATTAACGCGATCGCACCTAGGTCAAACCAGTATGTTGTTCGAAATAGTGAACAGCTCACGGCCAAACTTGATTCCATGATAATGGAAGACCGTTTCTTGATTGTCTCACTTGATATAGTGAACTTATATACTAATATTTCTTTCTTGGAAACTGTTAACATAATCGACAAGAGGTTGGAGGCCAACGCGGTTAACGAGGATATACGGAACGATATACACAATAGCCTGAGAGTTATACACAAACAAAATTATTTTCAGTTTGAGAATGACTTTTATTCTATGCCCACGGGAGTCCTTATGGGATCCCCAATTAGTGCCACGATTTCAGAGGAATTCCTTCAGGATTTAGAAGAAAGGCATGTAACTCCACTCATCGAGCAACAGAAAATTGTATTTTACGCAAGGTACGTCGATGACACCTTGTTGGTTATCGATACTGCTGAAATATCTCCCGATAGAATCTTATCCATATTCAATAAGTTCCACCCGAACATGACTTACACTATGGAAGTCGAAAATGAGAGAACTATCAACTTACTGGATCTAAAGTTACTTAAAAGAATGGACGACAAACGATTGGAGTACGCCATCTTTAGGAAACCAACAGCAACCGACAATGCAATAGGATACGACTCGAACCATACACCACAACAAAAGTATGCAGCAATCAGTTACTATTTCAATAGGGCACAAAAATACCCCATCACAGTGAAAGATAGGGAGGACGAGATCAATCTCAACTTCGATATCGCAAGAAATAATTCGTTCCCTGATAAGAATACATCTTCAATATTGAGAAAAACCAGATGACCAAGGCAAGAAATCGAAGAAAATAATGAGAGTGAACATAAGAAGTACGCGGTCGTCACCTATACAGGACCAGAAATAACGAGAATCAGCAACTTATTTCGGGACAAAGGCATCAGAGTTGCGTTTAAAACCAACAACAAATGCCGATATATGCTTAACCCAAGAGTTGTTAACCAAGAACATGAATGTGACTACAGAACCAGCGGTGTATACAAGCTAACATGCCTCGATTGTGGCGCGTTTTACATCGGATCTACGAAGAGGTCATTTAAGAAAAGATACGAAGAACACCGCAATTCTTGGTTGAAAGGGGGTGGCAAGTCGGCCTTTGCCGTCCATCTCATTAACAATCGACATCAATTCGGTGCCATCGAGAACATAATGGATATCGTAAGGAAGGAGCGAGATCATAAACGGATCTTAACAATAGAAGCCTTGGAAATCAGAAAATATATAAAGAATGGAGACTAACGTATTTTAAATAATCAAATTAACTTTGAAAACAGCGCCATTTTAGATGCAGTCAATGATGTGACAAAAACAGCCAAAAAATCGATTCATGAATAACATCGATGTATCGGAGCTCGGTTGTAAGAGCCGTTCTACGAAGGTGTTATGAATCATCCGCCCCTTCCATTATATAATACACTCAATCTTGTAATTTATTGCAATTAATTTCATTTATACCATCAATGTTTAAATTATATTTAATGGTTTATAAATTTTATATTTATTTCTTCTATGTTATCTTTATAAGCTGTCAGTGTATAATTTTATTATTGGTGAATTGTTCAAATAGTCTTGCCATGCCATTGGATTACCTTGTACTTGATTATTGTATGATGATTGGATTTCCTGCTGTTGTAAACCCCTCCAATGAGAAAGTTTTCTGATTGGAGGGGTATGGCCATAAAAACAGGTCTCCGTCCTTGACTGAACGTAGTTCTATCCTACCCTGAAGATGTGGTTTCCACGAAACGCTTAGGTGTTAAATAAATGAATCACCAAACTTGATATTTAGTCTGTCTTTGTTTCTATTGAAAATAAAAGAAATATCGTTTGTTAGCGTTGCCGAAAACGTGGGCATATCAGCAGAGAGTGTCGTAGCAAGAGCAAGCTCAAGAAAGAAGACATTGCCAGAGAAGACGGATTAGCTAAGGAAAGTACCGAAGGTGCGATTGTCAACAGACTACTAGCTAAACTGGAACACACCTTGGAAACCATTGATAAATTAATCCATCTACTGCAGAAGGACAGATTATACCAAGGACAGCCCATGATAAAAGCCGACAAAGACGCTACAAAAACAGGAGGAAAAATATGTATGATAAGAAACGTGCTCGGAAGAAGCCGGGGCAAGAAAGCTCCTGTAATTCGATTAATTCAGTTCCAAATACAAAGAGATACTCAAGAGAAGAATTATTGAGAATCGGAGGATGTACTCATAAACAGAAGCAAAATAAGAAAAACAATGGTAAACATCACGAGAAAGACTGAGAAAAGAGGCATTTTAAGAAATCAAAAGATGTTGTTCAAAGAGAGGTCGACAGGAATTGACATGATCCAGGACAGCACCCAGCAAATTAACGTGATCAACGATAGGTTAAAATAACAGAATCTTCTTTTGACATTTATCATTTTTTTATTTATTGCAATTATTAACTTGCTACAGATTAATAAAAGCTTTATTTTTTATACGTTCTGCGTTCTTGTTCCTCACTCTGCTTAATCCACATGACACATGGCATGCCTGATTAATGAACAATAAATGGACACTACTTTTTAACAACAATCACCCTAATATACAATAGCCAACAATCATAACCAACAATTGCAATCAACTTAGCATCATCACCTTTATATCAATTGTTAAATTCTCATTTCAACTGTTTTTCAACATTCAAATATTTAATCAACTGATGATGAGAAAAAAATTCTCGAAAACGTTTTTATATGAAATTTATCCCAAAAATTTGGATCAACCCTTCAAAATTTCATCTGTACTTCAAGATTATCGTTTTTCCCCTATCAACATCATCTGCACAAGAACTTCATCTACATCCTCAATAGACTGGTTTTATTTCTACCATCAACAAATCTTCAATAGACTACATTCCTTCATCTCCCAAAGTTTCTTCAAGATTGGTGACTTTAATTTAAATTTTGTTTTATTATTTCACGATTTTTCCCCATTATAAGGAGACTAAACTCATTTTAAATTATCATTTAAACTCCTTAAGTCAATAATTCTTATAATTATTTTTAAAAAATGATAACTCCCATTTAATTCAGAAAAATAGAAACAAAAAAAATATTAAAAACACTTAGAAATACCCGATGTAGAAAAATAGAAATATTTAAGGAGACGAAACACAGATGAAACGAAAGTCTTGTGGAGCTGATGTAGATGAAACACAGATGAAAAGAAGGTCTTGTGAAAAAATATTACAGGAAAACACAAAAGAAACACAGCAAACAGGAGAAGAAAATCTACATGAAAGTCCGATGATCAGTAGCACATTGAGAACAAAATGTGAATGATCAAAAAATAACGTTTTCGGGATTTTTATCCTATCTTCATTTGTAAACTTTTGAATGAAATTTCAGTTAAAACAATATAATTGAAGACATAATACAACAAAGAAATCAAAACAATGTGATACAGTGATCCCGCTTAATGTAGCTACCTTTAATATAGCCACCCGCTTTTTATGGCCATTTCAGCTCGTTCCGAAATTTTCCAACTGTTTCCGTTCAATAAGTTCAAGTTTTTTTCTAATTCCGTTAAAATACGAATTTATTTTAACTCTTTGTTTTTGAGCCTCTGATCTTGTATAGAGAAATGGCACGTTCTGAAGAATCTGTCTGGCGGCTCTAATTTACCTTCTCCTTTTTCTCAACCTGACTATTTCTTCTTCTTCTTTAACCGATTTTCTTCATGCTTTATTACCCCTTATACCGATCCCCCTCCTCCTTCTGATACTAATTATCCTTTTCATGTTTCCTCTCCTGCATTCAGTTTTTATGTTATTCCAACGGTCGAAGACGAGGTCTCTAATGTTTTAGCGCAATTAAAATCTTCCCCTGTTCCTGACCCCCTTGGTTTCTACCCAAATGTTATTATTGCATTAAATCATTCTATTAGTACAGGCACAGATCCCACGGTCCTAAAAGTAGCGTGTGTAGTGACGATTTTTAAGAAAGGTGATTCTAGTGCATATACTAACTACCGTCCCATTACTGCACTCCCAATATTTTCAAAAATTTTTGAAAACTTATTTTTTATATGATTTTCACAATTTATTTATGATCACCATTATCTTTCTCCTTGTCAACATGGTTTCGTGCCCAAAAGGAATGTGGAGACGACAACTTATGAATTAGTTGAATTTCTCTCATCCGAAATGTCTCAGAAAAAATTTGTTGCATCTGATTTTACAAAGGCATTTGACTCTATACTCATTTATCTACTTCTTTTTAAGTTACATACCTTCTACGGTATTCGAGGCTTAAATCTTTTATGGCTCACCAGTTTCCTCACTAATAGAATGTATTATTTAGCTCATTATGGAAAATCGTCATTTAATATGGAAATTATTTAGGTCATTATGTAAAATCGTCAAAATCCTAATATTGTCAGGAATCGCGGGGTCCCCCAGTGCTCGATCCTCTCTCTGATCCTTTTAATTTATATATTAACGATCTCTCTCTAACTTTTACTACTCTCAAAATTATTTTATATGCTGATGATGTTTCCTTAGTTCTATCTAACAGTGACATTTCAGGTCTTTTAACTTCTATTAACCAATCTCTTAACATTCTCAGCAATTGGAGCTCTGCGAATACTCTTATTGTCAATATCAATAAGACCAAGTTGATGTTTTTTACCAGTGCAATAAACGTAATATACCTGTATCTCTTGCGGTTTATTACCATAATATTATTTCTATTACTACGACCTTTACTTATCTAGGACTAACTTTATCTTCGGATTTATCATGAATACCCATATTGATACCTTAGTTAGTAAGCTCACCAAAAAAATCACCAATAAGCTCACCCATTATCTCCCGACTCCACTACCTTCCTTCCAACATTCTGTTGTTATTATATTATTCTTAGATTCACTCATCATTATGGTACGGTATAATATTCTGTGGTGCTCCCTCTATGGTTAATCTTTCTAGACTATTTAAATTACAAACATGGTTTCTCCGTACTCTACTAAGCCTTCTGAAATCTTCTTCTGTTACTAACCATTTTTTCTCGTTACGCATATTGACTATATATCCTTATGTTCTTTTATTTATAAGACTTCTAATGCTCTCCTAATTTTAAATACCTCTATACCAATGTTATAACCGAGACAAGCATAATTATTCTACACGGCTTGCTAACAAGATACCTTTACCATTTTCTACTCTTAATTATAGAAATCGCTGTGTCTCGTTGATTGGTATTAAATGTTGGGCCTGTCTTCCTCCTCAAATACGATCATTAAGTTCCTATTCGATATTCCGTAAATATTTAAGGAATTACTGTTAAACTCACATCTCTCTTAATAGACCTGGTCTGATTTGATTATTATTTAATTTAATATGTAACTTTTATTTTGTTAATAATATTATTGAATTTTACTCTGTCCGTAGTAAATTACCCATGCAATCTCTTTACATTATTTATTTTGGTAAATTATTTCAATTCCGGTTTATTTAGCTTGATTACTGCCATCCCATTGTTACCCTTAACCTATTATAGTTGATTTGCTTTGTAATAACCTATTGTTTTGATTCAATTAGGTAATATTTAGGGTGCCCTTGAGGCCTAACTCGTCGGTTTTTAACCATAAGGGCCTTATTGGACACCATAATGTAATGTATCTATTAATTAAATAATAAAAATAATATAATAATAAATTATCGCGATAAAATGCGTTAAATTATAGTTAGAAAGAAGAATAAAACTCATTTACTTATCTAGCACTGCTGCATGATGCACCATGAAACCTGAATGAATAATGATTCTTTCCAGCATCAGCAGAGTAATTACACAGTTAATATTAATAATAATAATAATAATTGTAGCAACAACGGGGGGAATAACCCACTGGATAGACCGGAGGGTAAAGCCCCTAGTTGCCCCCCAACAGGCAAAAGCCCAAAACGGGGTTAATGAAAAATACACATAAAATAAAGTAATAAACGAGATAAAAAAGGTGCAAAAAGCAACCGAGAAATTTGATAAAATAACACATTTGAAAAAATAAAATATCAATGTTACTCTACGAAAATTTTAGTAGTAAACAATAAAAATTCTCATTCGAATTTTAAAAATAATTTGAGAATTTTGAGATATTTTTTTTTCTCTAAGAAAACTTATGTTCTGCCAATGTGAATAGCAAAGATCTCATTATACTTGCTGAAATAATTATACAGTGAAGAATATTTATTTATAGCAAAGGATCTAATGTATTTAAATAGGTCCCCAAATAAGAATAATTGCTATACCAGAATATTTAATTTATTCGTAAATATATACACGTCGAATTTTATTATGCTGCAATAAATATTTTTTTCCTCTTGGATTCATTAAGAATTCTTGTATGAGGAGGTCATGTGACTCATCTGCCGCTTCCCTCGTTAAGGGGCTCATACACTGGCAGGGGTGGCCTGTTTTCGCCTGGCCTGTGGTAAATCCGCCAGTGTATGGGGTCGACAGATGAGAGGTCTGATCTGTCACAGGCCGGGTTTGGCCTGTCAGTCGAGTTGGATTTTCTGGTCTGTCATGAGGCACGGCCTGTCAATCTATGGGGGTGAAAGGCCAGATTATCACAGGTGAAACCCAAAGTGCATGCTCATCTAGTATCATTTATTACTAGTTGTTCATCAGTTCTACATACGCATGAGATTCCTTTGCATTCATATAAAAAATATTAATTTAATTTTGAATTTAATTTTATTAGTTTACTTTTAGATTAAGTTATAATTCTTTTATGATCCTTAAAAAATTAATTTGTTAATTAAAAAGTTTAAATTTTATTTTTTCTTCATTTCCTTCGAGTTGATTAAATACTATTTATTTGATTTAAATTTTTCTTTTTCAGTTCATTTATAGATGAAAATTATAATTCCTTCCTGTTGATTAGAAACTGTTTTATTTTAAGTTTTAATGTTTAGTTCATTTATAAATAAATAAATAAATTAATAATTAATTTAATTAATTTATAACTCCTTCGGGTTAATTAGAAAATATTTATTTTATTGTAATTACTCTTTTTTTGTATTTTACAATCGCAAGAAATTTTTTAATCTAGATTAGAATATTTTGTTATATTTTTATTAAAATGCAAGCTTTTTCAATAAACTGTGTGGAAAATTTTCCTAGAAAATGCATGGATCCGGTTTTAATCTAAATAATTTATTTTATTTTTTTTTAAATTTAAAATTTATAATAGATGGTAATTGAATGTCGATATATTATGCGGTCGGTGGACGACTCAGTCGGGAACTTCTTCAAGGTATATATTTATTAGAATCAAAACAACGAGCTTTGAAGAAAGTATACGCGCCTACTCGTGGCCGTCAGAAGTGTCAATAAGTCCGTATTACGGACCTAATCCCCAGTTTACAACGGACTACTGGACATCGCAAGAAGGAAAAGATCGGAGGCCTAGCACGCAAACATAAAGAAAGTATAAGGAGTGCTTATAAAGAAACGTCATGGCGTTTTCTGTATGCTAATGCTCGCTCAATTATAAATAAAATAGATGATTTTAGTGTGATGTTTGCTACCCTAGACCCCCTAATAATAGCTATAACAGAAACGTGGTTAAACTCTGAAATTGAAGATAAATTGGTATTAGTCAAAGGCTACAAAATTTATAGGTCGGATCGAAAAACACGCGGCGGCGGCGTCGCAATTTATGTTAAAGAAAATATTCCGACTATCGAAATTGCAAGGGAACGTGAAGGCGGCCTTGAGAGTTTGTCAGTAAAATGTACTATACAAAAAATAGAGATAAGAATATCCGTCATTTACCGTCCATCTTACGTATTAATGGAAACATGTTCTGATTTATTGTTAAAACAAGGTAAATATAAATATGATATTATTGTAGGGGATTTTAATTGTGATGATCTCACTTTTTCTTCAGAGAAGAAATTATTGTGCTCTGCAATGGAAGCTCTGAAACTCCAACAGATAGTAAAAATTCCGACGCGGGTGACCACGAAGTCAGCCACGATTATAGATCACATATATATATCTCAAGCATTATCGTGGAGCAATATGACGACAATGACAATTCCAAAATGTGATCATAAGGGAATTAGCTTTGATTGTATAATGTATAACTGTGCTCCTATACAAAAGACATCGAAGTTAATGACAAACCCCTCCGTTATAAACTTGAATATACCTTTATACAATGACATGATAAATAAAAGAAATTGGAGCAGATACAAAGTGATAGAAGATCCCAATGAAAAATTAGAGGAACTTACGAACATAATGATGAATTTAGCAACTACTGCAGGTATGCAGATAGTTAATAAAACAATGAAAAAGAACGTGAAAATATGGTGGAATAAAGAACTATCTCAATATTGGCAAAGAAAAGTGAATACGTACCATAACTTTCTAGAAAATAAGAACGCAGAAACGAATAAAAAATTTAAAGCAGCAAATAAAGAATTTAAGATAGCATTGAGGAAGGCAAAGAGATCCCGGGTGACAAATGATATGCAGAAACTCAACTTGTGGAAGCTGATACGAAGCGATATGAAAGAAACTAGAACGATGTTACCTAAGGAAAGACACCCCGAATATTTAAATTGGCTCAATAACCCTTGTAACTTAAAGTCTCCTCAAAAAATAATTAAAAACCCAGAATTAGGATACAGTAAAATCCCCATTCCCTCAGTACCCGGTATCTATGTTATTCAGGAAATAATTAAAACAACTAAAATGCAGGATGTGAAATACCCATTAGTCATACCAAGCAAACTTTTGACAACCTTAAATATAAGTGGCATGCAAACGATCCAAGAATTATGTGAATCAATAATTCAGTCGAAGAAATTCCCAGAGAAGCTAAAAATTGCTAACATAGTGCCAATTTATAAAAATGGAGACCCAAATCAACTTAGTAATTACCGCCCGATATCCATGTTATCTCCCTTGGCAAAGATAGTGGAAAAGAGTGTATTCAGGGAATTAGTAATGCAAATATGGCCCAGAATACCAAGTCAACAAAAGGGAAGCCGTCCAAATGCTAGAGTAAATTGGCCTCCTATACAATTATATATACATGCCGCAGAAACTGTAGACAAAGGCCATAATTTCATCATGGTCCAAACCGACATTTCCAAGGCCTTTGATACCATCTCTCGTGAGCAACTGTTCGAAGATCTGAAATCCCTGGGAGTGTCTGAAGAGTACCTTACCTTAATTAAAGACTACCTTACGAAGAGGAAAAATGTCATCGATGGTGATCCTCCGAGTTATCAAGATTCGTTACGTGGTGTGATACAAGGCTCTAGCGTAGGCCCTTTGTTATTTGCTGTAGCCACTTCATCCTTATATTATCATAAATTTAATTTGCAAATAACTAGCTACGTGGATGATAATATTCTTTATTCACCTTACATAGAAAAATAACACGAATTAATAATGGAAAAAGTAAGAGAAGACCTTCATTGGATAGAAAATTGGTATAGTAGTCGAGGTATGAAGTTGAATGCTACTAAAACAAAAATATTAACTATTTCTCGAAAATCAGAAATGAGACAATCAATGACCTTCCTGGGCTTCACGTTTGACAACACGCTACAGTTCAATACCTTATGCGAAAAAATTATCACGGGACTTAAAACCCGAGGTTATCTCATGAAAAGATTGAGAACCTTCTTATCAAATAAGGAATTAAAAGTGGTCATCGAAATGAAAATTATCCCCTATTTGTATTATACTGTCGTATTGTGGGCCAGTACACCTCAACATAATATACAAAGAATAAAAGTAGCCTACAACGATTTGCTCAGAACAGCATTTAGAGCATCTAAGTATGATTCAATTACTCAGCTATGCTTTAAACTAAAGATACCGACACTTGATGCTCTACGAACAATGGGTCTCTTGGTCGAACTCTCAGGGGCGCTTCGGAATCCATGTCAACCAGCGTCGTTTATATCGAAGTGGCTACAAAAGTCAGAGAGGTATCGAACAACAAGGAAAAATAAAATCGAAATTTCTCACAAGATAACGACCTTTCTCGCCAGACACTTTCCATACAACGCGAAAATGTTATGGAATAACTTACCATCAGAGATCCGAAATATACCCATTTCATGTGTAGCACCAAGGTGCCAAGTAATGTGTGTTCATTTCAGGAAAAGAATTAAAGAACTTTACCAGTATAATCAAGAAAGGTGATTTAGAATTTAATCGCCTGCTCCAGTGTGTTTTAACGTGACTACGACGTATTTTCGTCGGATTTTTTCATCTATCTTTTTATTCCCTTGGGAATGCTGACCACATAATATACATGACCTCGTATTGCCATTGTTTTGAATTAATAAATAGATACAGACCATGATGTAATACCTTGAATAATTTCATTAAAGACTCAACTATATATATTCAAATTAAATATTCAAATTTAACGCGTGAAACAAATTTTCCATAATTACATCACTATAAGATTTAAATATACATTTACTTGGAAGATTGCAGCAGTTCAATATCAAATAAAACTTCAAGACGAATTTATTTAAACAATAGAGGCAGATGATATTATAAAGTCTCTGCATTGTATACTGGATCTATCCGAAAATATGGCATGCATTTCAATATTATTTTCGTACGGTAAAGGAATAGCGAGTATTCAATATCATTTTCTTCTATATTTTCTGACAGAGGGAGTATTTAATAAATGTTCATTTTTATGTAAACAAAAAAGAAATCCCAAACTCTTCATTTCCTCTTCATTAATTCCTATTTATTTAATTACAGTGTTTATTTGATTATACAGGGTGAATACAAAAGTCTGACCCCCCCTTTTATTTTTTGAACCGAAGCAGATATGTCAATTTTGATGAATCCAATGAATAGGAAGTTGTGGGTGGCCTATCCCATGGTGC
>JAHWFO010095128.1:0-17646 GCA_023313115.1 Rhysida immarginata
AATCTCCCTTCCATGCAAGCTACGAACACTTGCTTTATATGTTGAGGCATATTTAGAATAATATTCCATGTCTTAAGGAGTTGCCCGCAATCTAGACTCATTGTTTTGTTAGAGCAATTGTGATATTACGAAAATTTACGTTTTGTAATTTTGCTTATGTTTACTTCATAAACATGCTTCTAAAGATTAAAGTTAAGACGTTTATGGGCAACAAACTGCTCCCTAAAATTTGTTTCAAAAATTTAGCTACAAAGAAAAGAAAGAGCGGTGAGAGGGTTAGGAGCAAAGAAAAATCTTCGACATCATGAAAGAGGATTTTCACTTTTTTTTTTAATTCTTGCAAAGCGGTTGAGCAAAAGAGTGTTTACTCTTTGGGGGTAGAAAAAAGCGTCTTTTTAAAAAAAAATCGTTTCTATTTTTTTAAATATTTTTTTAATTAGAAGATGAGGGCGAGAGCACGTGTTCGCCCTCCGCTTCTAATTGGTTCAGGAGTTGAAAAGTGGGGGTTGGTGAAAGAGGGGGTGGAAAGAAGAGGGTATGGTGGAAAAAAGGGAACAAGAGGTTCGGATTTCAGAGAGCACGTTTCCGAGCGCCGCCGACGATTCGAATTCCAAGCGAAAGGCATTTCGAAAGTGGGGTATGTGTTGGGGGTGTGTAAGCGGGGGGTTGGGAAAAAAAGTAATCTGGTCCTGGTTGAGGGGGTGGATGGGTGGTTCCGTTCCCTTTGAGCGTGCGCAGTGTCAGGTGATGCATTGTAGCAATTAGCTGATCAAACAGAGGCAATGAGCCGGGCGAGGAGCGCGTCATAAGCCTCAGATTAATAGACTTTTGAGTTTTCAACATGGAGAATTTTCTGATGGAAATCAGAGACTCGGTTTAAAGGAGAGAGAGAGAGAGGCAGGCCAAAGAAAACAACCTGTGTATATAAATGTTTATGCATTATTGTTTTTCGTAAATTTCATAGAAGAGGAAAAATTGAGAAATACAAATCTCTTTTGAGCCACTGTTAAGTGCATTGTTTACCGAATCATATTCCAGGAAAAGGAAAAATAAATAAAAATTCGATTTTTTCCCTTTCGGTAGAAATCTATTTCTGGTCTCGCATTACACGTTTAGGGAAAACATTCATCAACTTTTCTTCTCTTAAGCATCTAAAAAAGTCGATATAACATTAAAGTAGACAATAATAGGTACAGCGTACCCTTTACATACACTTTAAAGTAGAAACTGATACATAGTTATCATCCTCAAGGAAAAATTAACTCCATACATACCAAAGAAAACTGAAGATCTTTTTATTTTATTTTACATTGTTGTTTTAATGTTAGCCCTCTTACAACTGTAAGCACTATAAGAACGCTGAAGTATCGGTGAAGTAACTTAATAAGTAATTAAACCTTACAAAATATATTGATTGTTTAAACTTTATATAAATTCATTCCTTACAAGTGAATGATTTCAAACACTCGGAAAATTTCGAAAACCTTACTAGATTGCAAAGCGTTCATGTCGATTATCTCCCTTTCCTACTGGCAAGTTTTTCCCAGACAGTCTAACATACACTGCCTGGCTAAAAAAAGTGGCAAAGTTTAATATTTAGTTGGGCCGCCTATTGCTTTGATTCACCGTAGCATCGATTCAACAAGTTCGTGGATCTTCTCTAACTCTATTTTTGTCCAGTGGTCCAGATCCTGCAGTGATCCGGGGAGAATTGAACCTCTCCGTATTTCCCTCTCCAATGTGTCTCAAAGACTTTTTAAAGGGTTAAGCTCAGGACACTATGGGGGTTATTGATGTGTTGAAATGACTGATCATGAGACCAGAACCAGTTAATTACTATTCGAGCTTGGTGAATCCTGGCGTTGTCATCCTGGAATATTCCATTGCCATCAGGAAAGAATTCAATCATGGATGGAATGACCTGGTCATACAGTATATTCACAAGGGCAGGGGCGTAACCAGGATTTTACATCGAGGGGTTCGGTGCGGGGGGGGGGATAAAATGTAGAATAGTTCTTTAGTAGAAACAAAGAAAAACCAATAAACTTAAACAGATCAGGGAAATAAAGGGGAGTTCCTCCGAAGTTACGCCCCTGAATTGTGCTTTAGAAGTGTATTGGTTAAACTTTTGGATTTTGGAGGGCAGTTGGCAAGTCTTCTGTATATGGGATACCCCTTGTTGAAATCTTCAGTATTTTGGAGGCCTGTTGAATAATATTACGGATTTTGGAGGCCTATTAAATAATCTTGGGTTATTGATTTCTGTTAAGGGGTCTTCTGATTTTAGAGTTCTTTTAATAGTATTTTGGAGGCCTGTTGGTTAATCTTTTCGATTTTGGAGGCCTAGTGACGAATCTTCCGAATTTTGGAGGCCTGCTGGTTGATTTTCCGGATTTTAGAGATCTATTATAACTATCCCGGATTTTGGAAGCCTAATAAAGCATTTTTCGTGATTTGGAGGCGTGTTAATTTTCCGGATTTTGAATTTCTACTAAGGAGTCTTCCGGATTTTGGAGTTCTATTATTAGTATTTTGGAGGTCTGTTGATTAATCTTTTGGAATTTGGCGGCCTAATAAAAATCTTGTGGATTTTGGAGACCTGTTGGTTAATCTTCCAGATTTTGAAGAGCTATCGGCGAATCTTCCATATTTTGAAGGTCTGTTAGATATTCATCCGGATTATGGAGGCCTATTGGCAAACCTTCCGGATTTTGGAGACCTGTTGGTTAATCTACCGGAGTTCGGACAACTTTAAAAAAAATTTTGGTATTTGGAAGTCTAATGCAGGATCATCTTCTGTTATTCGGAGGCCTCTTCTTGAATCTTCAGTATTTTGGAGGACTGTTAGATATTTATCTGGATTATGAAGGCTTCTTGGAAAATCTTCCATTTTTGGAGATTTGTTGGTTAATCTTCAGGATTTTACATGGGGGAGGGAAGAAAATGTAGAATAGTTTTTTAGTAAAAACAAAGAAAAACAAATGAATGTAAACAGATCAGGGAAATAAAAGGGGGGTTCTTCCGAACCCCCCGAACCCTCCCTAGTTACGCCCCTGAAGGGAACTACGAGACCCTGGGTATGGCGGATGACAATTAAATTTGGTACATGAGTAAAGTACTTCAAGGGAAGTCTACCACAAAAATGTGAGTTGCAGCTGGCATTTAGTTCACAAGTTATAGCACGAAATTCATTTTGAAAAATAATAATCAAAATACTTAAATTTCGACCGCTCTTACACCCCTCGTACTGGTGAGGCCTCGAAGAAGCTCTACCAAGCTCTAGAGTGCTTGTGCTAACCCGGTTCTAGGTCAAAGGACATGATAAGTTATTATTTAGACAAAAATGGCGCTTACCTCGCCTTCAAAGGTCGAACTAAAAATAACTGTAACTTGTGTTTACAACAGTGACTGGCGTTCAAGCTGCGCATGTGCAGCTGCCTCCACTTCCTACATAGTTCCTGACAAGGTCAAATAGTTCCCTTGTCAGATACTCGGCTGAAGTCATTTTATTGCTGCATAACATTGCAGAAACCCAGGTCAGACCAACAGAAGCAACCCCAGAACATCTTACCCAGATCATCTACAGCGTTGGACAATGGTACCAAGCATAACGAGTCCATCGCTTCGTGCGGTTCTTTTCTTACCCTGATGCCCCTATCACTCTTGAATAGGTTGAATCTTGGATTTGTCAGACCACATAACTTTTTTTTTTCACTCTAATTTTTATGCTACTTGACGAACAGTAATTGTTATTTTTTCTATTAGTCTCACTGACAAGCGATTTTCTTGTGGCAGAGCAGCTGTTTAGTCCAGTTCCTTTAAGTTCCCGTTACATTGTGTCTGTGGATATGCATTTGACTCCCTTGTTACTTCCCCGTCAGTTCTAATGTGGAATCTCTTCGGCTTGCCTTAACCATGCACCTTAATGATCTCCGGTCACGATTATTCAGAATTTTTTTTTTGACCACAGTTACTCCTCGAGGTTGGTGGCTCAGATCTTTCTTTCCAAGTTTTAATAATGCGTTGAAGATTTCTTACTCCATTTTCAGTAATCGCCACAACCTCTTTGCTTGTTTATTCTGCTTGGAATAGGCCAGCAATTTGTTTCTTCTGAAATTCAGTGACATCTTTTTTCGCGACAAGGTGCCGGTCCGTAGAAATCTTTCTTCCAAACAAATGAAGCGCAAATTCGCACATGAATGCAGTAGTAAGCCTGTGAATGGCTCCTTAGTATTTGCATATTGAATATTCTATGTCGACTTTTTATTTGGCCAGACAGTGGTATTCTATTTCAAAAAGCCCATTTGAAGATCCCGAAGCCGCAGAACTCTTTCGGCGTAACAAAGCGATTTTACAGGGATATCTTCAAATAGAATTATCTATATGGCCTTTTCTTGTGCCACAGTTTCTTCATTAGTGACTTCACTACTGTTCATACAAGGTGGGGATTTGGAGTTTTTAACGATGTCGCGTATTGTTGATTTCTATATGTCTAATAACTGACCTTTGCTTTTTAGGATGAGATAAGACCCCACTTTCTTGGGTACTTCGTCCATTATTGCCGATATTGGGGTTTTCCTATAGGGCGTACACAAAAGAAGATTGCGGATTGAGCTATTTTTTTTAATTTCTTGTAGCGATGAAGTAAGAGGACAAGTGCAACCCTGGATGAAAGAAGAACTGTCCAAGTACAAGTTATGTTTAAAAAGTTCGGTGAATCATATCAGAAATCGAAGAAAAAAGAAGATACAAACAAACTTCCTTTATTGAATTTTTTAAAGTAATCGCCATTGGCCACAATACAACTTTGAGAATGTTTGTAAAGCTGCTTGAAACTGTCAGCGAAGGCTTCTTTTGGAATCGTTCAAAACGTTGATGTCACACGTCCTTGGATGGTGCGGTACGTCTGCAAAATATGTGCCTTTCAGGAATCTCTTGGGGCGGGGAAACAAAAAGAAGTCTGCAGGCGCTAGATCCGGGGAGTATGGTTGATGCTCGAGTTCACGTCGTTCAGAACGTACACGCAACAAAGGCCACTGTCCGATACAGTACATCTCTGGTCGAACAATTCCACCAACATTCCGTCGCCGCTTTTCCCAATTTGTAACAATTTTTGATATTCATGCGTTATCCTATTGCTCTACCAGATATGTATATATAAAAACGGAATTTTTTATAGAAAATACACGTTTATTGTATGAAAATGATAAAAAAATATTCACACAGATTTTATTCGAAGTATTGCCCAACGCTGGCTATGCATTTTTTTTTCCAATTTGTGGATGCCACGCCAAAAAAAACTGTTGCTCTTTTGAGGCAAACCAGTCATCGAGCTATTTTCTTAAGACGTGAAGCGATGCTCACACGTGAGTGTCCCTTCGATGCAAATGAGTAGTAATCGGACGGAGCCAAGTCTGGGAGAGTAAGCCGCATGCGAAAGTATTTCGCAAATAAACGCCTCAATCGTTTCCTTGACCAGTTTTGCTGTATGTGATGGTGCATTATAATGAAGCAAAATCACTTTGTGTTGCCTTTTTTGATATTCTGGTCGTTTTTCACGCAAAGCTTGATTCAAATCGATCATTTGTTGTCGGTGGCGTTCAGTATTAACGGTTTCGCCAGGTTTCAGCAGATCATAATGATAGCTTTGTGTCTTCCACGTTCTTCGTTTCTCACGTCAAAATCACCACTTTTGAATTTTTTAAACCACTCAAAGCACTGTGATTTACCAAGAGCATGCTCACCGGAAGCTTCGACAAGCATTCGACGCGATTCTGCAGCAGTTTTCTTCAAATGGTAACAGAAAATCAATGCTGTCCGCAAATCGTAGTTTTCAGGCACAAAATTCGACATGTTCAACGCTATTACAAATTATGCTGTTGTATGAAACTTTGTATTGTTGTGAGTTGAAAATTCTTGTGTCAGATGTCAGAGTAAGAAAATAGCGTCAACGACGCGGTTTGACAGTAACTACATTGACAGCTAGGGCCATTTATAGGCAAATGCCGGTTTCATATTTACGGAAATGGTATGATTCGAGTCTTCACACTTAGCACGTTCTACTGGCCGCTGTAGGCAAATCTGCTTCAGTTTTCCGTGTTCGACGCTAGGCCGTGCTTCTCGACATGTCGCATGCGTTCCTAGCCCACAGTGCCGTATAGACATGGAAGAAGTAGAATGGTGTAGCCCACATTCTACTTCTTCCATAGTGTAGATATCGGTCCATTCAATTAAAGTTTTAGACACACTTTGTATATGCAGTCCAAATATTACCAATGCTCAATGCGTGATCCCCTGTGAAATTGTACAAATCCATTCGGTAATCCATTTCATTCACTATCCTCATAATTGACTGAATGGCTGCAGCAATCCGGTATCGCAATTCTGGTCGATGATCGACGAGCTAGAGGCAACGAGCTAGATACTCTTGATGCCTAGTCGCAGAATTTTTCCTTTCGTTTATCATATTTATTTAATTACCTAATATTGAAGTATAGCTTGAGCTTTTAACTATCGCTTTTAAGACCACTCCAGACGATTCCGAAAAGGGATCTCCAAAAATCTGCTTTTATATGAGGGTTATTCGTAAAGTAAGGCCCATTTTGCAATAAAAACAAAACTACTATATATATTTTCAAAATTTTTTCTTTACCAGTTTCTATGTATTTTTAACTACTTTTTCACAGAGTTTCCAACTTTATTTAAACACTTGTCCTAGCGCTCAATGTACTTCCGCATGATCACTTCATAGAAGCTGCCGCCGGTGAAGAAAGTTACGCAGTTTTCACTTGTTCATCTTCGCTGAAATGCGGGCTGCCAATGATTTCCTTTAAATTCTGGAACAGGTGGCAGCCACTGGACGCGAGGTCCGGACTGTAAGGCGGGTGGTCAAGTTTTTCCCAAACAAAAGATCTGATTTCATTTGCCATTCTGTAAAGTCTCCCGGCCACAACATATCTCCTCAAATCTTGCATGAGGTAATTTCAAGAAGGTCACAAAAGAATAAATACTTCAAAGTAGTTCCCTTCGGCAGGCACCCACTTCGTCAACGTTCATAAAGTTTTTGGAAACTTTCCTGGAACCCAATCTTAGAATCTCGTACAGCCGTTTCTTCTATACGAGATTCCCCTTTCGTAAATTTGCTTTCTCAAGCAAGGTCCCATGATGCCATAACGATTTCTGAAGATAAACATAAAATGGTAGACATTTTGAACTGTGACGATATCATATGTTATTGAGGAACGAGAGAGTGACGCCAACCATCTGGTGACGTAAAGGACACTAACGGTTAATGATGCCTTATTTATTAGGCGGCGATTTTTGAAATTAGTAATCCAAACTGAACACAACGGGTATACAAATTGATCTACAAATTAAGAAAAAATAATCGTGGACTATCGATTAAGATACAGGTTCTCACAATGCCGCCAAACCCTTTTAATGTAAAGAACTGTTCTAATACCAAAAGGGATAATGTAGAGAAAAAAAATAGCAGGGTATATAATCCTGGTTTCATAGCATCTAAATAAAGCAAATTACATGTTTCTAAAAATAATAATTAAATATTTCACCATGAATTATTAAAAAAAATTTTTTTAATGTTTAAAAAAATTGTTGAAAATGAAGTCATGGTCATCTTCCTATAATAATGGAATGAGAAAATTTGAGCAAACTCAGATACATGGAAAAAGAAGGGACAGTATATTTTTGGGCTGTCAAGAATATGTTCCTCATTTGGATTTCTATACTCATTATACTTGGAACAAGTGACTCTTTATATACAGTGTGACCCAAACTTAAACAGCATAATTGTGTAGGAATATTGTATGGTTCAAATGGAGCAAAAAATGTCCTATAAACATTACATCTAGTTTCGATCGTGTGTGAGATATCGACATTTGTCTATTTTCTTGTAGCCGGCCAGGTGGCCGAGAGGGCTAGGGCGCAGGCTTTCTAGTTCTCGAGTCCGCCTGGCCGCGGGTTCGAATCCCGCCGTGGGCATGGATGTTTGTGTTTGTCCCGGGCTGCGTAATGTTATAACTTGTGTAAAAGGCGCAAAATGACCTTAGTTGTCGACGCCAAAATTTCTAGAATCCCTATTTTCTTGTATAGTTGTTAAAGCAAATAAATAGAACACTTGAGATTGCAGATCACTTTTATTCTGCATACTGACAGAACATCACATTGAACTACAAAACAAAGCTAAAATGATACAAGGAATAAGAATAAGAAGAAAGTAACAAATCAATGTCGAGGAAGCCCTTCAAAATGGTTGCCCCCAGCTCCAATGCACTGGTCACCTTCGGACAAATTAGCTGGTAGCTGCCACAATCTGTTCGGGTATAATTGCTCGACTACATTATTGAATGGATGCAATGAGCTCATCTCTGGTGGTGGGCGGATTGCTGTAGACCTCTCCTTCAGTGTTCCCCACAGAAAAAAAATAGACAAACGTCGATATCTCACACACGATCGAAACTAGATGTAATGTTTATAGGACATTTTTTGTTCCATTTGAACCATATAATGTTCCTAAATAATTATGCTGGTAAATTTGGGTCACCCTGTATACAACGTATTAGAAAAAAAAATGACTTCAGGTAATTTATCTGGCTATCCCGATGGCAGTCACATCGAACCGAAATGATTATTTGAGTTAAAACTTGATGCGTTTTGCTGCATAGTGACCCACAAGCAAACTACATACAGGGTGGTTATAATTTAATTATACAGAGCCTGGTTTCGTCGATTTCCAGTTGGGGAGGCCGTGGCCCAGTGGGCTTTCAGTGAAACACAACTTCAGAAGTTAAGCAACATCAGGCACGGCTAGTCACTGGGTGGGTGACCATCCGTGATTCATAATCTCCCCCCCCCCCCCGCTCATCTGCTACGACCATCATACAGCAGTCGTTAATCCAGGTTCATCCAGGGACCCAACTCGTTGGCCTCAGCTCAGGCCATACAGGCCCTGGATGGACGTATTGGATTACAATCAATTAATTAAAAAAAAACAAAACAAAAAGCAAAACTTAACCATCTCTGTGGAAAATAAGCGATCGCACGAACATGAACCATAATATGAATATTGCCAAGGTCATGGGGAAGAGAAATAATGAAATACTCTTAATGCATTATGATATCATACAATATGCCTGGCTTTTGTGGACTTGGCGTCCGCCAGAAATGGTGCGAGAAATGGCACCCATCAGTGTCCAGGACAGTCTGAAAGCATCAGTAATAACTGTCCCAAGTCCGTGTTAACTCTTCAACGACTGATACATGAGACTAGCAACACCTGTGAAGGATAATAGAACCTGTGATCTTTTATGATACTACTGGAAGCGATGAACCATGTAAATATTGTGATCCATACTGAGTTTGGTACCCGTACTATAAATAGTTTCCTATCTAGGGTGGATAAAACAGGGAAAGTTTAATTATAACCACCCTGTACTTCGCAGGAATAAATTTCTATACATAAAAAATATTGTAAAATCCTTTTTTTTTTTTTTTGGATGCTTGGTAATTCAGATGAGCCAAATTTTTGTAAGCTGTACCTTCTCCTTAAAAAAGGAATAAACTCATCGTAAAAACAAAACTGGATGACTTAGAAGTAGGGGATACCACTTTATTGTATATCGTATTCATGTCATGTTTGTTCTCTAAGCCTACGATTAAGATTATGGTGAAAGATGTACGTGGTAAGTTCAATAAATGCTTGGAATCGCCGCCTACTGTTTGAAGTAGTAATCGTGATAGAGAAATTAGGGCGTTAAAGATTGGTAGCGCCCTTGACGTCATAAGAGAGCTCACGTCATTTTCCTCTCCAACTGTAACAGCAGCAGTTTTGGTAGATAATGTACTGTATCTTACTAAGGAAGTTATAAAAAAGGAAGTTTTCCTCTTCTTTTTTTGGGTCGCCCTATATATGTTCTTCTGTCTTTCTCGTTGATGAGTATTTCCGATCGAGAACTGGGAACTTTCAGTGGTAAATTCACATAAAATTGCTTCAGCGCCATAAAATATTAATTAAGTCTTTCCATAGATTCTCCAGTTTTATTCTCCAAATAATTTAATATCTTCTTCCTCCAACTTTTTGTGATTTTGGGTTTGATGTGATGTAAACACATCAACCTCACTTTCTTATAATCTGCACCATCTTGAAACGACGTGTCCTGGGTTGGCCAAAAGCGGACGACAATTTTTAAAGATTCAGCCGGAATGTTTAACAACTTCTTCAGACTTTTATCTTTATTTTTTTTTTTTACCCTTTTATTGCCCCCACAATTATTACGCTTAAAATCTCGCAGGAAATTAAAATTCTTATTTTTTTTTGGCAACGCTCCCCTTTTCTAGAATGTTTGCTATGTACTCATAAAAACTCCAACGACCACTGATTACGCTTCATGTATTTATAATGTAAGCCTGGTAAAATATTTCATAATAAACTTGGTACGCTAAATTATTAAGATAATTAAATTTTATATTATTGTTATTATTATTATTATTATTAAATTTTTAAAGACATTTTAAGAAATTTTTTATGTTGAGTGCATTTTTTATAGAGACATTAAATTATTAAACTTTCTAAATTTGTTTCTAAATAACTGTAATAAATATTTTTAGAAGAAGTTTATTATGTAAATAATTATTAATCCAAATATGATTACATTCCAGATGTTGTATTGGTAATCTTTTAAAGTCTCTAGTGGGGGTTTTGTCGTTCATTATATTTACTTTTAGAATAAATACATAATACTTACTATTGGTTTCATAATAGACTTTGTACAGCGAATTGCACTTTTAATATTCATTAAAATAAACAAACTTCCTAAAATTTTACTAAATCCCATGATAACTTGTTATTTCTGAAAGGCTTAACGGTAGTGTTGAAGGATTTGCTGGTCGGAAGAGTTAGGCTATGGGAAGAAAGACAAATAATTTATTGTGTATTATAATTATTTTTAAAGATTAGTTTTTTTTTATTTAAAAATGTGTAAACTTTCTTAGCTTCGTTAAATAGCCTATATTGATAGGGCATGCAGAGAAAGTTCTAAATTTTGTCACTAGGTGGCGAAAGGTTGCCCGACTGTCGACTAGTTTCGAACTGAGCAATGTTGAATAACTGAGCACTTAGGTATCGCGCTGAGCACGATCTGCTCTGTTGAGTAAATTCGATGGAAAAATATTTAGGCCTGTTTATAGATTATTTTTTTAGGAAAATAAAAAATTTAGCTTTTTAATTATTAAAAGTCACTGCACTCTTCTTGTAATCATGAAATAAACGATTTCAGTTTATAAATCGCTTTTATAATTGCTTTCAAAACATTTGAGAATTACAATCGAGATTCTGCTTTTTAATGGCTGAAATCGCCGATTTCTTTCCTTAACGATTATAATTAAATCAATTAGGACATCAATCGCTTTAAATGGAAGCAGAGATTTATTAAGCACACAAAGGGCGTTTTGAGTTCCATTTACTTAAGGGGAAAGGCAGCAAAAAAAACAAAAAAAAACCTATCTATATTGAGGGGGTCTCCGGAGACCATTTAATTGTTACAGAGAATCTTGTTCGCCAATTTGCAGAGAATTATTTGCATTAAATTATTGATTAATCTCTGTTTCCATTGAAATCCAATTTGCTGGTTCCTTAAACGTTGGTGATTTAATAAGCTGCCTCTTATATAACTTTTTCAATAGGATGGATGTTTAATAGCATTTTTATTTTTCAAGGAAACTTTTTTTAACATTCTAAATTAATAACACTGGTCAACAGCCAAAATGCTCACGGGACCAAATTAGATGTTTCTTCAAGTATTTTTAATGGTGATTCCAAAAATGAAAACGAAATTTTTCTATTACACACCAATTATTAGAAAACGTCATTTCTGCAAGATTACATATTACGTAAAACACTATCCATTGTTAGCTAATCATTTATATAAAATCGGCGACGGTGGACGTTGTCACAACAACGAAAAAAAATCTAACAATGGGTTATTTCCCGATTATACAATCGGGTGGGTTCGCTTCTAGTATCAAATATGTTTAGACCCGTTTTACCGAATATTTTCTTTTGTATGGGGCATCTGGAAGATCCTGAAGGAGGGTCCAGCAGCTAAGGGTATAAATATCCTGATACATCACAAACGTCACCATGGATGGCAGGAATAAAGTCTAGGTAGGATTGCAGGATATGAATCTTCAGTGACATATTTCATCCCAATTCATTAAAAGATTGCAGAACTTCATCACCTTCAGGCTGGCCAGGTGGCCGAGAGGGCTAGGCTTTGTAGTTCTCGAGTCCACCTAGTCGTGGGTTCGAATCCCGCCGTGGGCATGGATGTTTGTATTTTGTTCCGGGCTGTGTACAGATATAACTTGTGTAAAAGGCGCAAAATGACCTTAGTAGTCGACGCCGAAAATTCTAATTAACCAACCAATTATCACCTTTAGAGTTTTCCAGGCTGTTAGTTTCATTGTGTTCAATGCAGTTTCAAACCCGTTATCAGCCATTAGCCAACCAAACCGTATTATTAGGTAGCAGAGCACTTATTAGTTTCACAATGTCCGTATGTCAGTTTCCTTCATATTCTCCACATTTTTGATATAGAAGGTTGTAACTTGGAACGTAGCTTACCATAGGCGTGTCCTACTTCACTATTTAGTTTGGTTTTGATTGGCCCGCTGGGGTCGGAGTTACGGGGGTGGGAGTTAGAGGGACCACGTGGTCTACGTGGTATTTAGATATGTAAAGGAGTGAAATTCGATATGCAGATTCCTCTAAGCAAGATCTACATTACTAGGAAATTTGGGCCGAATTGTCCCACCGGGTCAGAGTCGTGGGGGTGGCAGTCACTTGCTCTTTAGAAGTATGGCAATATATGGCATATGTTTTATCATTCGATCGGAAATGATGAGAAAGGAAAGAAGATAGATCATTTCGCTCTGTTATATTTTTGAGAGAAACAATTTTTTGATTAAAAAAAATTGGGGGGGGGGGTGAAAAAGTGCAGATAAAGGGTTAATTTCTTGTTTCAATCAGAATTCTCAAATTGTTAATTAATCAACGCATTTCATATCATTTGAGCATTTTTTTTTTGCAAGAGTACATTTCGTAAAATATGTGCAATAATAAAAGAAAATAAGCGAATGGTTCAATACAGTAATTTTGCTTTATTTTCTATGGGAAAGATTATAAAAATTTCAATTCGCTTTATTTCAAAAACTGTGCATGATAAAAAATTTTCTAAATTATATCGTAATCTGCAGAAAAATTGCTAACACTTTCATTCCATGAACAAAATAAACTTGAAATATATTGGCTACTATAATGTACCCAGGGAGCGGGTTATTTAAGTGATCAGATTTGTGAAATAAGAAAGCAGGACAGCCTGAAGTTATGAGCGAACCATTTGATCGGGCATTCGACTTTATGGTGTTATAATTATTCTATCGTATTTATAAACATACAGGGTGTTTCTAAATTATCTCTCGTATTATAGTTTCTTAGCATGCCTTAATAAATTTCAATGTGATCCCCATTTATGGCGTGAAGGACGTCAAAGCGAAATTCTATTTCCTCCCATGTTCGGGTTAGCATTTCGGGGGTGATTTCAGCGATTGTTTCCATTATTCTGTTCTTGAGGATTTCAATGTTATCAACGTTGGTCTTGTACACTCTGTCTTTCACATATCCCCAGAAGAAAAAATCCAGAGGGTTCGCATCGAGTGAGCGAGGGGGCCAAGGGATTGGCCCATCCCTTCCAATCCATCGTCCTGGAAAGTTCGTATCAAGGCACTGCCTAACTTACAGGCCTCAGTGAGGAGGTGCTCCATCTTGTTGGTAGACTATGTTGGGCTGCAGTTCTTCCACCTGTGGAATCAGGTAGTTCTCCAGCAAATCTATATAGGTTGCAGCGGTAATGGTCCGATTACTCGATCGTGCATTAAACCGCACCAAACATTAATCTTTGGGCTGTCACGTATATGCTCCCTTAGAACGTAGGGGTTTTGTGAGCCCCAAATGCGGCTGTTGTGTCGGTTTACTGCTCCGGAAGTATGGAATGTTGCCTCATCAGAAAACAAAATGTCCTGAATGAAGGTGGGATCATTGTCGATTTTTTGGAGCATATCCTCAGCAAACTTCTTGCGCTTCGGTCGGTCATGTGGCTTCAGTTCATGCATCATGTGAATTTTGTGGGGTGTAAGACGAAGGCGGTGCTTTACTATTTTATGTACGGATGTCATTGGCATATCCAGTTGATGAGCCGCTTGGCGAAGTGATTTACGGGGATTACGATCTGACCTTTTCTACTCTGTGGTGTCGCTGAAGGTCTACCAGCACCCTTTTTTGTGTAACAGGCTGCCTGTGTTTAAAAATTTTTCATGCCAAAGTTGGAGGCTCCTTTTTAAACTTTGTTTTGAACAATCTCTGAACTGTAATCATTGACTTCAATTTCGCAAGCCATAACACGCATCCTTTGCATCGATTTTTCCGGAAGGAGAAATCGAAATGCTTATTTGTCCCGATTTCGGTTATTCCGTTCCAACTGTGTCCGATTTATAAAATAATTCTTCCAAGATGTACCGGGAGGAGATTCTTTCTCTCGCGTTCTTCCCATTCGAAGACCAACTCTTTTAGCCTCTCTTGGCATCCACTGGACCAGATGTCTTTCCAACACCGGTGAGTCACACGAATGCCCGTTCGATGCGTGTTTTCGCTAAAGATCTTGTTTGTTTTCGCAGTGTTTTCGTCGACATCGCAAATTATAAGAAAATTAGGATACCTCAAAACGCGTTTATTTTTATTTATTTACACTGGTGACTTGCGAGAAGCTGTACAAAGTGTCCGAAAATGATTTGACTGATACACATAGAGACAAACGGTTTTTAACTCATAGTAGAGTGACTCAAAACGTTTATGCACACATCAATAAATTTCGACATGCGCACCTTTTGTTACGCGTAGAATGTCCAATCGATATTCCACCTCCCGCAGTACGTTTTCAAGCATTTATGCAGTGGTTGTTCAATCGCATCAACAATTCGGTCCTTCAGAGTTGCTGTATTCAGTATTACACCACCACAAAAAAAAATCTAATACTGTAATGTCCGGCGATCTCGGCGGCCATGGAATAGGCCCATCCCGACCAATCCAACAACCAGGAAATCCTCTCTCTAGTGCCTCTCGAACCTGTAGTCCACAGCATGATGCAGCACCATCTTTTTGGAAAATGACTGTCGGACGATACCGGTGGAGTTCAAAGCATAAAAATCGCCAAGAAAGTTTGTTTGTAGAAATTTTAAAAAATGTTCGTTTTCGGATATATTCATATTCATATTTCTTAGTGAATCTGAATTTCCTTTTATGTTCATTACAGTCTCTACTCTCCGCGGAAGACTTTCCATTAGATTTTGGTAGATAGCTTAAGAAATTTTCCTCCATTCTTCCCGTGACCCATAATCGTCGTTTCAATTTACCCCGCAGGTGTTCACATCGGAACTCTGTGCAGGCCAGTCCATTTCTTCAATGTCTTTCCCCTCAAACCATTCCTGCACACATTTTGCTTTGTGACAAGAAGCGCTGTCATATTGGTAACAGGAATGATCCAATTCCAAACTGTTGCCCCAATGTCGCAGTGCAAAATTTGTCCAAAATGCCATGATATGTTGCAGACGTCTTAATTCCTGCTACTGGAACAACCTGGACCAATACAAATTATGAAAATGAGCTCTATACCATGAAACCGCTTGTTACGAACTGTTCAGTGAGCACCGATGAAAAAAGTACAGTTTCGCCAAGCGAGTGCAGGCGAATGAAAATACGTATTTATTGGTGACTTTTGATAAAAACAAAAAACAACGCACTTTCACGTGGTCAAGCGCGAAACTTTTTCCAGGCAGTCGCCAGAGTCAAACCCGGTTTGTAAGTTCCATGAGAAATGCTTCTTTTGTCACATGGTCTAGATTGGCCATGGAAACTCAGGATTCAGTTCCCTGCTAGGGTGAGGTATTTGAAGCAGCTATTCGCTATTCTGCAGCAATTGTTTCAGTTGAAGACTTCCGATTGGATCATGTCACATGTGCTTGCATTCGGTCTGTTGATCGGTTTCATTGATATTGCTCCTTGACATTTCCATTTGACAATGATGTCACTTATAGTTGCACGGAGTATTTGCACAATGACAGAAATCTATTGCATAGTTGATATTCTATGATGATAGTATCATGTTGGAACTCGCTTAGCTCTGTTAAGCTACTTACAATATAAGTCGAGTAAAGCAAGTTTCTATTTCCCTTAGTCATCGTAGACATGTAAATTGGGCACGTAATGTTGTTGTGGAGGAGTGCTCTGAAATTTTTGATCACATAGTGTGTGTTTTTATTGAGAAAATGTTGCCAATTTAGACATTTTTTTTTACTCAAAATAATAATAAGAACGCACAATTGTGAGATCTGCTGTGAAGTATTGATTAACATGAGGATAAAAGTTTTGTTTTTAGAGTGCGTCTTTACCGTCATTGAAAGTTTATTTGAAAGCACCCCCCCCCCCTAATTTAAGCTTACATAAAAGAAATAGTTTTACTTTATCAACATTATATTCATTGTGTATATAAGCTACGTTCTCACCCGCATTAAATTGCTTTCGATTATTTTTCCTTTCCATACTATTCCCAATCACGGGCTTCGCCACATGACGCGCAATTAACGGAACCGTCCGCGGGCTTCTCTGTCAAATGCCCAAAGGCGCTCGCTCTCTTTCTTTTAACCCTTTCTCTTTTTACCCCCCACTTGGGTGCCACGAACGGCACGTGGGATGGTGTATTCGCACGTGCTCTCAGCCCCGATGAGTCAATCGCCGTTGTTTCTTTAGCCGAGAAATTCAAATGACTGCTTGTCGCGTGGAAGACGAAGTCGCCAGCCCCTTACAACGAACCCTTTGTGCACCGCGCCCGTGGCGCCTATTGTGGACGGCGGGGCAACTTCTGCCTCGAACGGGTTTGCGGCTTCTTTTGGCTCCTCGCTTTCGTCCTTAGTTTTTTTTTTTCTTCCTGTCCCTTCTTATCTAATCCTTTTCTTCTGAATTCCAGTTGCTGTTCTTGTTAAGGTAGAGGTCGTCTTGAATAATGGGAAGAGTTTTTGCAATACAATGTGTGTTGGCGATTTTAATGGAATTTAGTTGAGTAATGGAAAGTTTAAAAATAATTTATTTCTAAAATAAAAAATTCTGTTTATGTTAGAACTACATTTTAGCCCCTCCATACAGGCACTTAACCCTTTGCAGCCCAATTGTTCCAAATAGACTTCCAGTAAGTCTTTCTAATGGGATATTTTTTTTTTTTAATGGAAATTGATTTTTCTGTATTATTGGAAATATTTATAATTGTGAAATCCAATATATGAGTATCACTTAGAAATTTGAAGTCTAATCGTACGGGTATACACAGTATAATTTGAAGTTACACTATTAGAAATAGAAAAGCCCAATGCTGCTACATTTTCATTCATTTTACGATTATAATTCAAATTCCTAAATGGTGTCTATTTCCAAGCATTTTTATACATTACCGGCATTGTCGTCTATGGTGATCAGCCGTGACCACCGAGAGAGAAGGCCTCCGCAATGAAACTGAATACATTGTT
>JAHWFO010095129.1:0-21251 GCA_023313115.1 Rhysida immarginata
GTTGGTCTGGGTGGCAGCATTTTTATTTCTGTTCATATCTCAGTTATCGTTCAAATTCGGACCCATGTTCATAAGACTTTTTGTGTTTACCCTGACCTCTATAATATCCCCTGAAATTGTTTTACACACAATTCGAATCACCCTGTATAGGTAGGCAACGGAGCAAAATTCGGCAGACTCCTCTAGACAAGATCTATATTATTATGAATTATTACCTGATTATTACCTTCCTTTCTTTCTCTAAACTTTGACCTTCTTTAACCCAGGCCAAAACCATTTTGTACAGTTTTAAAACTTGGCCATACATTTTAAAAATTTTCATAAAAATCTGAAGCAGTGGGTGACAATTTTTTTTCTGGTTAACTGATGTGCAATGACCTATATATCAATAAGAAAGTTTCAATTAAAAATGTCTTGGAATATTGAGCTAGATGCATGGGCTATACCATTTCTGAAGTTGTGGGAGCATTCAACATTCCTCGATCCACAGTATCTTGGATGTACAGAGAGTACCTCATTTTAGGCATTACCTTCCATCATGGACAGTGCAGTGGCTGACCACGGCTGCTAAATGCTCGTGACTAGCGACATCTGAGCAAAATGATCCTTCATAACAGACACACATTAACATTACTACAACAATTAACAGCCACATTCAATGAGGGGCATACTTGAAACATGTCTGAGATCAGTGCAGCGAAATTTAGCACTGATGGAATATGGTAGCAGAAGACCGACAAGAATGCTTTTACTCACAGCAAGCCATTGGAGGCTGCACCTTGCCTGGGCTTATGAACATATTCATTGGACCTTAGATGATTGGAAACGCAATTGGACCTTAGATGATGGATTGATCTGATGAGTCTCAATTCAAGTTGGTGCAAGGATTCCTTTGTGGTGCAGACCCTATGAGGCCATGGACCCAAGTTGTCAAGAAGGTATATTGAAAGCTGGTGCCGGCTCCACCTTAAAGTGTGGGGGGTATTTACATGGCAGGGTTTGGTTCATCTGATCAAATTGGACCTACAAATGACTGGAAATCATTATGTCCAATTGCTTGGAGACCATTTGAGGCCCTTCTTGGCCTTCATGTACTCTAACAACGATGAGATGTTCGAGGAGGACAATCACCATGTCTGCTAGGCAGACGAAACGTACATATGTGACGAAATAAAAAAAAAAATCTTTTCTGGACAAGTGGAGCGTCTCCCTATTCTTAATCCTGAATTCTGAATGAATTGACCACTTAGATCTCCAGACATGAACCCCATCGAACATATTTGGGATATTATCGAACAATCCATTTGTGCACAAGAGCCTGCACCTGCAAGTACACAATTTATGGCCGGCTATCGAGGCTGCATGGCTGAACATCTCTTCAGAGTCCATGCCTTGTCAAGTTGCTGCACTTCGCCAGGCAAAAAGAGGCCCTACACAATATTGAATATGTATCCCATGACTTTTGGCACTTCAGTGTATACTGCTGGGGCATGTTGTCCAAAACAGAATCTAAATAGAGGAATGGCAGTGAAGAGAATGTTTGAGCACATATGTTTCACTAGGATGTACCTAAAACATGATGCAAGTGCTCCAATCCCTGTGATAGGCCTAAGTCACTGCTTATCGGATAACTCTGCCAGGATCACGAGCATTTATCATTCTCACTTCAAATAACCCCCTAACCTCTAACAAATTTTTTATTTGCTGCTATGCGCCTCAATTCCAGTGGACTGATATGTATTCCACTAGGTTGGTTACAAGATGAGGACACCACCCTCGATTGATTCATGAGCTCTATGCTCTGATTCCTGTAATCGGTTGCTATGATTGTGTTAAGTTACATCTAAATGAAACACATGCATGCAACCGCATTCCATTCACAGCCAATCCTCTATTTAAATGCTTCACCGAACATTCTCAAAAGTACCTGAAGTGTCACCAATTTTAAATTGTTTTGCTTGCAATGTCATGACAAACTACAATTTCTCAGAATAATAAACAAGTTTCACTGTGATCAAGAAAACATGTAAATTATGATATTTACTTTAGAATTAATGAATAAAATATAAGAAAGTATATGGGAGATAGTAGGATTAATTTAATTATGGTAATGTACTCAAATACAAACCTACCTCAGCTTCAATGTAGGGAAATTCCTGATGTAAACGTCTACCAACAATTGGCCACCTGACCCCAGTTAAACGAGCCAATTTAGCTACTGAAAACGCTCTATCTCCATATGTATTTGCCAAATGTAGAGCTACCTAAAGGGAAAAAACAAAACAAAAGTAATGAGGGAATAAAATCCAATTTGTGGACATCAAAAAAAGCTTATATAGGAGGCGGATTCGGCATCGCGCAAAAAGTGCAGGGCTATGACGTAGGCCTGTTTAGTCTGTGCAAAAAATGGAAGTAATTTTTTTCTGCAGTGCCATAAAATGCAAGAATGCATGACGCAGTGCAAATTAAACCGATTTACACAAATTGTTCCCATGCGTTTTGTGCACGTAGAAAGTGTAGAATCTGCAATGAACACAACACAGATTTGATGCCATACAGCGCTGCCGAGAATGCAGAATCTCATGATGCTGAACAGATTCTGCACAGAATGTGCACTTTCTGCGTGATGCCGAATGCGCCTAGGATGTATCAGACCATTCATGCCAGGCTTTTTTTTCTCGGTAGTTTGACATTCTACAAGGTGATTGGAAAATATTTGGCAAAATTTTAAAGGGTGGTAGAGGGGACCAAAATAAGCATTTTCCACCAAAGAATATGTGTCCGGAAATGCGATGCATGCTGTTGTAAATCCTAGCAGGGAAATGATGCCTTGACTCCAAGACGTCATTGACTGCCATGCTTAAACACATCATTTCCAGACTCACTATCTATAATAAAAAATGTTTATTTTGGTCCCCTCTACCACTCTTTAAAAATTTTTTCAGATATTTTTTGAGCACCCTATAGAGTGTTGGGGGAAACATTTACACATAAAGCCTATGTGAAGAATTTAAAGGTAGCTATCCCGTTTTCCAGAAATGATTGGAATGGGCATGCACGGAGTTCACCCAAAAACTTTAAATGGGAACATGGGTCAAGCAGGGCATTATTGGATAGATCCTGGAAAAGAAACAATTTTTGTAAGAAATGTTATTTCCTTCAGATTATGGTACATGTGTATATCCTGATGAAATGTTAACAATTCCTGAGCAGGATTCTCTCCAGACCTTTTACATTGGCGAGCCACCCAGCTATTTTCATTCACTGCCCAGCTGATATCTGAAAATCTGTCCTTCCCTTGTATAATGTACTTATTAAATAAGCAGAGTTTTTCTTCTGTCATTAAAAGAAACTGTCCATCTAGTAGCTTTATTTTATAATTAAATTTTAATATAGAAGTTACTTAATCATCCATTATAGCGATTATAAATAGAAAAGGGAAGGAAAAATTCCGTGACCTGGACTCAAACCAGTAATCCATGCCTTTTCCAGAACAAAGGCACAGAAAAGGAGAACTGTAGAAAGGCCTGTGATAAGTTAGTGAAAGGAATAGTACATTTGCTAAAGTTAGTGCTATTAGGGGTAAGGGAATTGAATTTCCAAATGAGAAAAGACTCAAATTGCTTTCTTTCTTTTTTTTGTTAGAAATCGTTAAAAATAATATAAAAATCTCGAAGTGGCCAGGGAATTAAAGTGTTTAGAGACAGGGGTTTCAGCATTGTTAAGGATCTCGCAGTTGTTATTGGCAAATCTGGTACATATGGTGTTGCTAGTCTCCCTAAGATACTCTTTCTGACAAAATTTTGCAATGTAACAGATAAATTAGGTTGTGAGAAGTGCATGTCAGGTGCTATTAATCTTGGCAGTAAAGGAGGAAGTGTTACTGGAAGTGGAGGTGGAGAGTTAAGGAAATGGCCAATACCACAACATATAACAAGTACATGGTTAGTGACAGTGGCATGGACAAAGATATCTTTGAAATTAGATGTCTGTTTAAAAGAAACTTTTGGTGGGTCAAGAAGAATGGAATGAAGGAGAGGAGAGTCGTCAATATGCTGATATATAAATAAAAAAATAGAATGCATTTAAAGCCCAACAAAATTAGTACCCCTTCACACTGTTTTTATACTCGTATATTAAATAACATGAAAGAATCAATATACACTGCTGTCCCTCTACGTTGCGATTCCTTATGTCATGATATCGGATTAGTCGCAGTCAGTGACACCATATGACGGATTCAATTTGTCACAGACAATGAAATCTTGGCTCCAAAGTTCCACGATATAGAGGGACAGCAGTATGATCCAAAGGTAACAAAAAAAGTAAAAATTCAATAATTCAAAAAGTATAGACAGTTGTACAATGCGGTTTTCACATAAATATACATAAGATTTTTTTTTTTAATAATGAAAAATTTTTATTGCCAGAATAGTTATATCTGTCACAGACAGGTGGCACCGTAGCATGCTGCCACTAATCAAACAGTGTGAGACTGCAATTATTGATCAATCTGAATGGCCACCAACGTCTCCAGACCTTAAACCCTGTGACTTTTTGGTTATTAGACTATTTGAAGTCACAGGTGTACAGATGTTGGTCGACATCATTGGCCTTGTGACAGGAATTACAGATGAATCCCTCTTAGATACTGTACACAGAGTCATGCCACAGCAGACAGTCATTCTCATGAATGATGGCAGACAAACTGATCAGTTGTTATCCTAGCTATATTATGAATTGTGGCAAACTACCGAGACAACTAAAGCTCCCCCCTGTCAGCGACAAACGTAACTGTTCAGGCAATAAATTTTTTTCTTATTAAAAAAAAATCCAATGTCTTTCTGTGCATTTCTGTGAATACCGCATCGTGCTACTGTCTATACTTTTCAAATTACTGAATTTATTTACCTTTTCTGTTACTTTTGGATCACCCTGTGCATAAATTATAGCCATAAAATCTAAGAATAAAATTCACTAAACCTCACTATCCAGTCCAAAATCCTGCACAAGACGAATGTACATGATAGGTGAATATGCGTGTGCTCCTTCTAATAGAAGACCATCGGTTTGTGAGTCGCTCTCTGGAGACAGATTTATGCTTGCAATAGCAGCATCTACTGCTTCTTTGGCCATTGCACGATAAGTCGTCCACTTTCCTCCTAAAAGTGAGAAATTTTTTACACTAATTGAAATTTGTAAAGTGAGGTTTTCTGATAATGATAAACAAATTATTAACGAAAATATTTTACTAATATGAGGGTTGTTCAAGAATTTTTGCCTCTTGGTCCGTAACTTTTTTATTTGTTAACCGATTTTCAAATTTCTTTTTGTATCTGATACTTACATTTGTCCTCTATGTAATGCACTATTCACTTTTTGACATAGTCCACATCCCTATCCACGCATTGTGCCAACATGTGACTAGTTGGGTGAACCTGTCGGAGAGGAATTCCGGGATTGTTGTCGACACCAGGTTTGAATGGCAGCTTTGGACCTTATTTTGCAACACGATAATGCCCGCCCATACGCGATAGCCACACACCAGAGAGTTTGCAGCACCTACAGTTCAAAGATGAAAAACTGCAGTACAAAAATGAAAGACTTTGCACCTTGCGACTTTCACCACTTCCCAAAAAAGAAAGAGCACCTTAAGGGACATGAGTTGTTCTGATGATGAGATAAAAGATACCATTCAATCCTCGTGCCGACCAACAATCCCGGAATTCCTCTCACTCAAGTAGTCAGGTGCTGGTGCAATGCATGGGTAGGGTTGGGGACTATGTCAAAAAATAGATAGTGCATTACATAGAGGATAAATGTAAAAATCAGATGCAAAAAGAATTTTGAAAAATAAAAAAGTTACGGACCAGGAGGCAAAAATTTTTGAACAACCCTCATATCTAACGGACGAGACAACGTAATTAACAGCTGTTAAAATATAAACATTCCCCCTGCCCCCTAATTACAATAATGTAGTTCCCTATCATAAAATGCAATAAGCATGTACACTTGTTGTTATCAAAATGTTGTTAAAATAATCTTAAAGGTAAAATCCATGGAAAAATTAGACACAATGTTGTTGCATCATACAGGGCTTAACAAAACCTGGTAGACAAACGTTACTAAATATCCCAAGGTACGTTGTGGTAGCCATTTGACAGAATGGAGTGGTAGAACTACAAAAGCTGCATACAAAGAAAAGTTGAGGTTCTAGGGAATTTTGATGAACAAATTCTCAGCAAGTGGACTGACTTAAAACTATCCATTTAATGATGTGTATTATGCATCCACAATTTTTACAATACTTCAAGCTGTTTCCAGTGTTACTGTGTCTACCATATCATAGGAAGGTCCACTTTCTGTGCAAAAACGAACCAAACACTAGCAATGTAAAAGTGGTATCAAACATACCAGGCACTTGCCATCAGCACCGGATCCAGTCAGTAGAGGGCACTTTCTGAAGTCTTTTTTACGAGACCTTTCACTGAAATGAACGAGGCCACTCTAGTAGCATGTACAGAGCCCCTCCTGGGATGTATACAAGAGGCAGTCATTACAATCAACGTGAAAGAACAATCACTTTGGAAAATGTGTGGTGGTGCTACTGTGAAGTGACATTCTTTGAGTGTTGGAGAATACAAAACAGCATTTGGTGCAGTACCGCTAAATGCTGCCAGAGCATTAAATGCAATATGATGCAGCCCACTGGAAAATTGGAGGTGCATGCCATGATGAGGTTCCTGTATTTGAAGGTGAACAACACCAAACAAATCCATGAGGAGTTAAGTGACCGTTTATGGCGACAATGATCCATCGGACGAGGCAGTTGCCAAGTGGCGTCGACATTTCCATTGCAGCCAGACAAGCGAGGAAAACGAACCTCGAAGCATACACCTCTCCATCTGTGATAAGCCGCAAATTGCAAAGGAAAAGCCAAACAATCATGGGAGCATACTACTGGCACCTCCTGCAGAAGTTACGGGAGGGTTTCAAGTTAAAGCGTTGAGGCAAGGTGTCCAAGGGGCCAGACTTCTGCAAGACAAGGCTCCAGCACATTCCACACAGAAGACCAAGCGTGTTGTGGCAGAGCTGGGATTCGAAATACTGCTCCATCTGCCGTATTCAAGCGACTTCTTCCTCTTCTCTCGCCTGAAGAACCCGCTTTGTGGACGGCATTTCCAAGGTGAAGAGATCATCTTCGAGGTGGAGCAGTTCCTCAAGAGCCAAAAGAAAGACTTCTATGAAAGTGGCATCCAGGAAGTCGTCCATCATTGGGAAAACTGTGCGGCCCTGGGAGGTGCATATGTGGAGAGGGACTGACGCTACCACTGTGCAATGCCATCCCATCTCTCAAGTCTTCTGGCTGATTGTAATGACTTTATGATTGCCCTCATATATGTATATGTAATGTTTTCTGAATCATGGTAGTATAAACAAGTTTTGTTTTAATTAAATACTTATCACTAGGTGGTGGCGGCGCAATGTGTCTGCCATTACAGCGATGCGTTTACAAGAATTTTAGAGTTTTCATCTCCGAGTTCACTAATATCGGAAGCACATGAATATGTACCTCACAGATTCATACCAAACTGAAATATGTTGCTCATCTAAAGCTACTATTCATCTTGCAAAATAAGAAAATGCTACATTTCGTTTTGAGCACATATAGCCATACAAAGACTCCATTATTAAAGTGGTGTGTATGTGTATTATTGCGCTCTCAACATCTTTCTTCCACTGCTCAACAATATGCACGAATCCACTTCACCTGAAAGCAACGCTTCCAAGGTATGCTTTTGTGCAAAAAAAATGTGCCATACAACAATGTGTACGTCCCTTGTAAATTGCATCATTTTTATTTTACAAATTTACAATGCAATTTGAATGTGGAAGAGGAAGAACGTTTGTGGAAGAATATATGTGTTGTTGTGGGATCCAATAATGGTTATAAAGCCGTGCACAATTCATGTAGGTCAACAAGCAAAGATTGTGTGTACCTTCTGCCTTTCAAGTTACACCATTCCCCCCAAAACGATATGAAACAGCAAGTAATATTTGACTTTAATTTGTAATTAGACATTATTCTGAAGAGAGAAATGTGGAGAGTAGGTTGATTTACTTATCTAGTTAAGGTTCTACATTTTGTTGACAGAAACTGAATGAGAGAAATCCTTTCCCACAAATTAATGTGGGATGTGAATCTGAGATATGGAAATCTCTTTTCCTTATACTGAAATAATAACCGATACTTCTCTACTAGGGAATCACAAAGTGCTTCATAATACATCATCGTGTCAGGTCTGATGCATTAGAACAGGGGTCTCCAAACTTTTCGCCACGAAGACCACATTGGGTACTTCAGCACTTTTCCGTGGGCCAAATAAAATCATACCACAGGATTAACGTAGCCCGTAGGCCATATTTTGGAGACCCTTGCATTAGAACATCAACCCATCCACTCAAAAAATAATTGTAAACCTCAAGGCAAATCAAAGGGTTTGCTCTAACCAAAAATCTGAGAATCAAATTTTAAATTCTTTTGACTTACAAATTGTGCATGTACGGGGTTGTGCATAACCTTTTGCTAGGGGGCTGCGACTTAAATCGCAGCGTTGTAGCACACTCTTATGACGCTTCGGCAGAGAGTAGTTCATTGTGCGTCTATTGGTATCAAACAAATATGGCTGGTTTAATAAATGACAGTGAAGAGCAGCGTTTCATGGATAGAGTTCGTGCAAATGCATATCGAGAGACAATGGAAGCAGGTGCGTCTTTTATTAATTGCAAATGGGTTGCGAACAAGTTAAACCGATCGGATAGATGGGTGACGGACAATTGGAAGAAAGGTTATGATAACTGCCATGCCGAATTTGCTGAGGGTAGGCCCGAGAAATTATCACAGGAAAGCAAAAACGTCATTGCTAATAACAGTGGCAAAAGACGTCGCAGCTGTGTCAACGTTGCACAAGAAATAAAAGCCAAGCGTAGAAAAACAATTTCTCGTTCAACGGTTCAAAGACATCGTCAGCGTGCAAACATCAAGCCATTCCATGTTATTCCGAAACCGATGAAGACCGCATTAAACATCAAAGACCGGCTCTGGTTTTGCAACTACCTGCGGGATTGGGTGGAAGACGACTTCATGCACCTTGCCCCGAGCGACGAGTTCTTTGTGTGAACTATGAGACGTCCGAATTACCAAAACGATAGGGTCTGGAGCTTATCGATTACAGATATTTCTGACGATGAACACTATCAAGAGCTGTCCAAGAAGCCTGACTGCATTGGCATCTTCGTGTGTTTCACCGCCAAGCGAATGATGTGGAGATTCAAGGAGCAGGGTGAGTCATGGAATGGTGATTATTTTCGGAATTTGCTAACAAATGATGTTTTTCCGTTTCTTCGAGATCCAAACAACACTATCGACCCGCATGAAGTTTGTTTTTTGCACGATAAGGCACCTTGCTTTAAGGCTAATGCAACACAGCAAATCCTAAGAGAAAGTGCTATCGATTTCTTCTCATCAAACGAATGGCCCGGTGCATCCCCTGACCTAAACGCTGCTGAACATTTTGGAGCAGTGTTAAAAGACGCAGTGGAATCTTTAATGATTCAAGAACGTGGTGAAAATCGGTATTCTCGAGACCTTCTAATGGGACACCTGACATCTGTGCTGAAGGACATGGAGTACGATACTGCTCTGTTTGAGACACTCCTCCGCTCCTACCCGAAACGGATGCGTGCTGTTCGAGAAGCAGGTGGTGGCCACACTAAATATTGATGTGATAAAAGCAGAAATAAACGTACTTTTTGATTATCAACCGCAGAACATTCCACTTAGTTTTGTTTATTTTCCAGACCCCTAGCAAAAGGTTATGCACAACCCTGTATGTAAAATATGCATGTTAATTAAAAATTTAAACAAGATAGCATGTGACAAAACGAAGTGAGGTTATAAAATGTGGTGAGAAGGATATGGCCAATGATATTCAAAATTTAATAACTCAAATTTTGACTTGCTGGTTCAAAAAAGGCCCATTTGATACTTAAATTTTGAGTAAGCATGAACACTGAAATTGAATAGGAGCTTAAACAAACTTTTATTCTGAAAAGTTTACAAGTTCTCAATAATTTTAAGCTGCTTTTAAGATGCAAATGAATTGCCGCAATGGATTTATACTAATACAAAGTCAAAAACCTGTCTATATTTGAACTATTAATGGATTTAATAGAACTGCAAGTTCGCAATTTTTCTTAAAAAATGCAAGACCCAACTGGATGCAATACGTACAATTGGCTCATATTTGGCTATTTGGGAATTTGTTGGGAACAAATACAGTAGCTAATGATAAAGAGATATATCCCTGATGCGTACTGCAAACACTAGATCCAAAACACATGGTTTCAGCAAAATGGAACACCTCTACATTCAGCAGACAGCATCCTGGACTTGCTCGGCCATCATTATGACAATCGTGTCATTATGTGAGGCTTCCTGAATTGCTTTGGCGAAAGACTTGCTTGGCCCCCCCCCTGACGTATCGCCACTCAACAAATACTTCTTATGGGATCATGTTAACGATAAAGTCTACAGAGAACAACCAAAAACCATAGAAGAATTGACAACAGCGGGTTATCAAGAACTGCAAACAGAGACTTTGTTTCACAATCTCTTCAAATGGCAAACCTTTTGAGAAACTCATTTTTTAATTTCCTTTATTCTCGATATGTAAATCCTGAAAACTAGAATGAAAAATATTTTTCCGCTCAAAAGATTTTCCATTCTTTCATTACTGAGACCTGTGAAGGCCTGTGTATTTTGTGAAAGAAAAGGTGCCCCTACATTACATTATTTTACGATTCTTTTATTTAATATAACAAATTTCAAAAATTTACCTGCTATCGTGACTAAATTAGAAGAACTTATGTGAATAATATGGTTTCTTGCAATGGATTCAGTGTTCTCCTTATTTGGATCTAAAACTAATGGACGAATCCCTGCCCAAGCTGATAGAACGTCACCTCTTCTTACTAAAATAAAGAAACAAAAAGAAAAAATTATTAAAGATTATTGTATTAAAAAGGTTCTCTGAAGAAAATTTTCTCCAATATCTCATTTAAATATCATTTTTAAGTGTATCATTTTTTCGCAAATACACCCCACGAGTTATGCATTTTTTTACATCCTGGGGAGGGGGACGCAGAGTATACAAGGGTGCAGGTTTTATAACATTATTTTTTTACAAGAATAACCTGAATGTCAACCCTTTAGCTCATTTGGCTCATTTTCTTTTCATATACAGAGAAGTAGCATACCGTAAATACTATATTAAACGCCCGGGCGCTTATTTGCAAAAATTCAGCGGACCCCCAGGCGCTTAATGCAGACGGGCCCGTATTACAGGTCCGGCGCTTATAAAATTCTGCACAACTGGGATGGATACTAATATGCAAAAGTATCCTGCTGTGTTTCACATTTCTCCTTCAGCTTTTCTAAAGTATCCTGCTGTGTTGTCCATTCCCTTTAGGATCAATGCTAAACTGTTTGGCTGTAGCCTCTGTAGAATGGTTTTCAGCCTACTTTATTGTTGCGGGAATAAAATTGATGCTATAACTGTGAAGTTTTCATTTTTCATCAGACTGAATCCAAATTAAAAGCAAGAAATTAGAAATATATATACTCAAATATTATCACTCAACGTCTCACCCACCATCGATCGACATGCAGCCATAAGCAACATTTCTTGTACAGAATCATCACAGGAGATGAGAAATGGTGTCTCTATGTAAACATGAAGCAAAGGAAAGAGTGGGTGGTTGCAGGAGATGTGCCAAAGCCAAGAGCTCCATCCAAAGAAGACCATGATCTGCATTTAGTGGGACTGGGCGAGTCTCATGTACTGGGAAAATGCTTGAGAAGAACCTCTACATAGCCCAGCTGCACCATGTGAACAAAGCTATCAAACGGAAAAGACCCAATTGACAAGGCCAAGTCATCCTGCTCCACGACAGCCCGTGACTTCACATGGCAAACATCGTCAAAGCCACCCTCCAAGAGCTCAATTGGGAGGTTCTTCAGCATTTGCTGTACTCTTTGGATCTAGCACCAATTGATTATCACCTTTCACACTTGCTGTCAAAGCTTAAGTGTAGTATAACCTTCAACAATGGTGAGGACCTCAAAATATGGCTCACCAACTTCTTCGAGTCCAGGCCTGGCGATTTTTGGCAAATGGCATTAACAAACTGGTCATGAGGTGGGAGCAGGTTGTAAACAACAACGGAGAATACATAATTGATCAATTTGTTGTTATAATGTTGTAGTTTTCGATAAATAAAAATGCTACGAAATCACGGAACAACCCAATATACAAGGGGCAGTCATAAGTTCATGCATTTGCATAGAAGGCATGATCGTAGGGCAACCAAATTTGATTGGGTCACCAATCCTTCTCCACACATACTCTCCCTGAAAGTCACACACTTCTGTGCAATTATATGAACTTTATGGCTGCCGCTCGTATTTGTTATATTTATTAATGTTCTGATTTAAATCATTATTTCAAACTTCAGACTTATATATTGGATACTCTGCGGGGTTTCCAAAAAATTTTTAAATAATTTAGATGTGGGGTATATTCACAAAAATACGTCCTATAATAATGCAATCAATCTTTATGATATTTCCAATAAAATAAGGCAAGATAAAAGAATGCTTATTGTGACTTATTTTATTAACATTTTTTCCCCATTTCATTTAATAATAAAAAAATTAGATACTTGTTCATAAATAGCACTAATGCTATTTCCCAATATATGGAAGACCGATAGCCAATGGTAGGATAATAGCCCTAATCAAGAGCGATGGGCTCACACAACAATTGTCAGCAACACCATTTTTGTTGACCTGGGTAGCAAGCACTCAAGTATGCAAGATGGAAGTGTTCTTAGCAAGAACAACAAGGAGTCATTCAGTTTTGATGGTGGAACAGTAGCCGGCAGCCAACATTTATTACTGGATGAGCGAGTCAAAAGTTAAAGCATGATCTGCACGATTTTGTTCTAGGCAAACATCTTCAGAGGATGATCTGAGACCAGGTGCATCTTGTCATCACTCCAATAAAGGTGAATGAGCTTGTTCAAGCCAACAGACTCATCACGGAGGATGAGATCACTCTTCTTGCTAATGTCAGCTGTGGCAGTGTCAACACAATACTCCATCAGCACATGTTCCCCCATAACCATTAATTCTGACAGCTACATGACGATCCTGAACACTTGGTGATAATGGATCAAGAACCAACAACGGGGCTTCCTGTTCTGAAAGGTCATCCTGCTCTATGATATTGCATGACCAATGTTACAAAGAAAACCATGGATACGTTGGCATTTTTCAGATGGGAGATCTTAGAACATCTACCCTACAGTTTCAATCTTCCCCATGTGGTTTTCATCTTTTTGATGCAATGATAAAGAGCTTAAAGGGTGACACTTTGAGTCAGATGCAGAAGTCAAGGTAGCAGTGTAAGACTGACTTTGCTCCTAGCCGACAGACTTTTACGCTAGTGGTATCCAGCGACTTGTGATGCAGCCGTGAGGACTATTGACAGGTATGTCCTTTCCTTTGTCCACAATTCCTCAGCAATCATTTTCAATTGATTGCCCCTCATAAAATATTGAGAATATAATTTTATACAAGATTAAACAATTCCAATGGTTAAGTCTGCTTTATAAGGTTCAATAAGTTGTCAAAAGAGTTGTTTCATCATAGATTATGCACTAGCATGAATTTCAGAGCAGCTTTCTTCATGCCAAATTCTGAAGTGTTGTATCCTCAGTCATCATTTCTGTTGCCAAACATGATATAGCAGTGCATCATCTTTTCTAACAAACAGGCTCCTCCTTCTCCACACACAGATAACTGGAGCAGCTTATCGGGTCTTCCAAGTGCAAGCTTAATGTCTGTAATCTGTGGATATTGACCTCAAAGAGCAAGCATGTGCGATTAGTAGCTTTCAAAAGCTGTTCAAAGCAAGAAGCCTCTTCTAGCACTAAATACAAATTGATGGCTGTTCTCGCAACTGTGATTGGAAATACCTGCAAAAAATGTTCAGAACCTGGTTTCTTCCATGCCATGTTGATCGAGACAATTTTGAAGGCCAGAGCAGTCCAATGTGTTAGTAGAAATCAGTGGTAATTTTCATTGTTTATGTGCATTATTACAAAGGTCATAAAGGCATTACAATCAGCATGAAAGAACAATCACTTTTGAAAACGTGTGTTGCCCCTGGGAAGCAACATCCCTCGAGTACTGCAGGATACAAAATGGCGTTTGGTGCACTACCGTTAAATGCCACCAGCGCGTCGAAAGCAACATGGTGCAGTCCATTGGAAAATTGGAAGTGCCAGCCGTGAATTGCAGCTCCTGAGATTTGGAATCTGTGTCAGGCTGACCTAGACAATTTTTTCGAGCGGCTTGTCACTGTGTACAAATGCGTTGTTCCTCTTCAAATGCAGGAACCTTATCATGGCTTGCACCTTTAATTTTCTGACAGGCTGTGCCATGTTACTTTTGTATCCTCCAGCACTCGAGGGATGTCGCTTCCTGTGGCACCACACATTTTCAAAAGCGATCATTCTTTCATGTTTATTATAAAGACTTTATAACCGCTCCTTGTATAGTGGTTTTATTGCACATACTTGTTCATTAGATCTTAAAATTGGTAATTGAAACATTTAACTTCAATTTAAAAATATTAGTACAATTTCAAATTATCCATTCAATTGGATATCAATGGGCAGAAGAAAACCCTCTTGCAATCTGTCAATCTCAGCATCAACAACAGTTTTCGCTTAATGTTTGGGTAGGTATTATTTCAGACCACCTGATTGGCCCCTAATGTTTACCACCTAGACTCGATGGCCTTTCCGATACAAGCTTTCTGGAAGGAGAAACTCTAATAGGTAATTCTTGGCCTCTGTTAGATCTAATAGGTAGATGTGTTCATCAGCTTAGGAATTTATTGATTTTTTTTTTAACACATGAATAAATTCTAAAAATAAGATAAATCATTTACTTACTAAACAGACATGATAAATTAATAAATTCAAAGCATGAACATCACCAGGCTGCTCAATATTCAATGAGAAATTTAGTGAAAACTATGCTGAACATTAATTGCTTAATTTTTCAGTGAAATTTTTCATAGTTTTGTATTTTGGAGCACAGAAATACTTGCCGACTTGATAAACTTTGTCAATATAGGTTTATCTGACGAAGATGATCCTGAAATCAATTTTGAAGAATCTGCAGAAAAAGGTGATCTGCAAGAAAACATGTCTTCAGCTTTTTTCCAGAGTTATTATTGTCTTAGATTTCATAGTTTATTGGGAAAAGTTACTTTAAGAAGAATCCAATATTCAACATTTTGTATGGTTTATGTACAAGGAGATTCAGAAAGTAATGCAATTTGTTTTTTTCAAAGAACATTGCAAAACATACAGGTAAACAACTAAGTGCAGCTGAAATCACATGTCTTTATCTACTTTTCCACATAGGCACCTTCACAATTTAGGCATTTATCCTGACGCTGAACCAGTTTCAAAATATCCTGCTCATAGAACTCTTGACTTTTATTCACTGCCAGAATTTTTATGACGTCATGCTCAAAAGTACCGTAATTTCCGGTAGTAACGCCGCGGCGTTTCTGTTATTAAAAGTTAAAAATTCAGCGTGTGCGGCGTATCAGCCGCCGCAGCGCTACTGCCGGAGATTTTACAAAAAAAGATTCTACAGATGATTTTAGGCCTACTTCATATCGTTCTCTCAACGGTATAAAATGTGTAGTGACAATGTATTCCTTGACTCATATTTATTGATGAATTTATCGATGAGTTCACATCATATTAATTAAAAATTCACTCGGATAGCGATCGAGCGTGAGCATTCATCGACAGCGGCGGATTGAATCACCGGGTGACCCCCGATTGAATCCCGATGGGCCGGACGGATGCATTTACTTTCTTGTGATTGAGGGCCGCTTTCGCCGATTTTTCCCGGTACCTGCCCGGTACGATTTAGACTGCCAGTCCGCCCAGGTTTATCGATCAACGTGAGCACTGCATCTAAAAACTTCCCGCCCTTAATGTTCGCTACACGACCAACATTATCAACTTTCAAATCTGATCTCGTTCAAACGCGCCTGTTCACTTTCGCTTTGCAATAATGGCCGACAGTGAAAGCGTATCCCATCTCGAAGTATGTTCCGAATGAGTTTATAGTTTTATAACGAATCTGAAGACACAAAACACGTCAGGAAACACGTTTTTTGGGGATAAATCTTCCCTTTTAGGTGATGGCGACGCACACTCGCTTCACTCCCACTCCACAACGGCCAACTCCCGCAGCCAGCTTATGATTGGAGCGCGCACACACAGATATAGTGAAAACGGGAAACGAAATTTGTCTTTAAGGAGAACAAGTTGCCTGTTGGCGTATTTCTTTTGTGCTTTTTAATTAAAATTTCTTATAGCTGGATACACGGTAGGGGCGAAGGAGCTGAAGATAAAAGCGAAGATTGTTTTATATTTTTTATTTTTTTAAATTTTTTCTCTTAGGTTTCGAATTTTCTTTAAAGTTTCGTTTTTCTCATACGTAGATTTTTGTGTTTTAACGCTCATTTTTGCATTGAAATCTAATAAATCCCCACCAGATTATAATATAGGAAAATAAATAATAAATAATTACGCTTAAAACAGAAAGTTTAAAAGCCTGACGAGTTTCTGTGGCAGTTAACTCTTATCAAGAACAGATGAAGGTACGCTCTTGCTCTTATTCACTGATCGAATTTTTTATCTCGATGCTCGGGGCTGACTATCAAAAAGTTTCATGAGCACGCATGCGGGGTTGAACGGTCACGAGAGCGCTTGAGCGCACCAGTATTTTATTATTATTATTATTATTATTATTATTATTATTATTATAAGCAAGAGCACGGTGGAGTATATCTTCCCCTCCATCGGAGGGGGAGAAAGCAGCTTTCAAAGTTTAAACTGACAGCCAAGATTGAAAAGGCCTAAGAGCAATCGTGCAGGCAGGACTCGACAAAAAATGTATTCGGTGCTGGAGGAAATGTATGCAGAAATATATTTTATGTAAGAAATTAAAAAATTTTCCCCACTGAAATGCGTATTACTTTTATTGAAGCTTATAAGGAAATTGTTTTTAGATTACCGATTGTGTGTGTGGTGGTGGGGGGGAGGTGCGGCGTATCGGCCGCCGCGGCGCTACTGTCGGAGATTTTACATTTATGTTAAATTTTTGCTGCTGCGGCGTATCAGCCGCCGTGGCGTTACTACCAAAAATTACGGTAATGCCTCTTAATTATTGTATTGCTGCTAACATAGTTCGGAATACCAGCTATAACACATCACTGATGCAAGTTTCATAAATCTGCTGCTAGAGAGCTCTAAATTACCATACTGATCCGATTATAAACTGCAATAAAATAGGGGTGCGGCTAATATTACAGGGAGGATTATAATCGGGCCAATACAGTATAGTCAGAAACAATGTTGGCACACACGAAGCAGTTTGCCATAATAGAGTTTTAACTGCAGAAAATGCGCCACTGACAGACATTCATCAGAGACAGAAGGTTGTCTATGGCAATCAATGTATCGGTATCAGTACTGTGTAACTGGTACCGTGTGCTCGTGATGAACTTGGTGCAACTCTAAACCTGAGTAACAAATGACGAAATGGAAGACTGCATGCTGCCCACTGACGATGCTCATAGAAATCGTGTCAATCAAATTATTATAGTGAACTAACGCATAATGCAGGAACAGCTGGAATCGTGTGAGTTATCAAAGGAGCGTGTGTAGGAAATAACTCCCATGAATGCTCCCATGAAATAACTGGTTTAAAATAAAATAAGGACTGTTTATTCATTCACCCATTTACTATAACTATGCTTCGATTTGGCACCTGAAGTCCAACTTGCAAAAAATTAGATTTTTGCTCGATAGAGAAATAAAAATATCCCATGAATGCTCCTTCCCAAAAACAAGAGATCATCAGTGGAGATCTGTAACAAAGGATCGCCTGTGCCAAAAAAGTTCAAGGCTGTGCCATCAGTAGGCAAACTCGTGCTTATAGTCTTCTGGAATATTCAATGTGTAGCACATATGGAATTCATGCCTAAAGGCATTACCATAAATTCTGTAAGATACTATGAACCCCCCCCCCAAAAAAAACAAACTTAAGGCACGAATTCAAAGAATTCATTCAAATACAGAGCAGCCCTCCTATAGCATGTCAACGCTTGTCCACACACAAGTGCAATGATAAGGCAGATTTAGCGTTCTGGTTTCACCTTTGTTGATTGTCCTCGATACAGTCCTGATCTGGTGCCATCTGATTTTCATCTGTTCCTCTCAAAAATTAAGGAATACCCGAGAGGATATCACTTTGATTCTGAAGATGCCAAGCAAACAGAAGTGAGGATTTGGTTTCGCAGTCAAAGTAAAACAGTCTACAGTGGCGATATCAAGAAACTGGTCATTTGTTGTGAGAAATGTATTGAATGCCAGAATGATTATATGGCAAAATAATTATGATGTTATCAACAGCAAGGTTGTACAAAGTTACCACTTTTTTGTTTTGCTCAAATAAGTATATCCATTTTCAAATGCTCTTTCAAAGTAAAGTTTTGAATCGTGTAAGCAAGTTGCAAAACCAGACCTGTTGTGCAAAATTTTACGTAAAATGAACCATAGGCAATAGGGATATGTAATTTTAAAAAATTACAAATTTATAATAGAGAGGTATAAAACATTAGATATCAACGATGATATAGAAAAGGAATTAAATGATGAGGACAGCCCACAGTCACTCAAGAGGAAACAATGGAGAGCCAAAAAAAAAAAAAAGAGAAGTTCCTCTTATCACCCCTCATGAGTTAAAATATCTAACAGATCCATTGCACCTGTATCACTGAATACACTTTAATATAAATAAAGGCCCAAGAGCAATGCGGATACTAATGTGTTTATTGCTGATTCGTTTTGGTTTACACCATCATCACAGGCATGTACAAAAGTAACAAGTATGAAATGCAAAAACATTGAAATACGAGGTGCATTCAAGTTCTAAGGCCTCCGATTTTTTTTCTCCGGATTGGAAAGAGATAGAAACATGCGCATTGTTTTAAAATGAGGCCGCGTTCATTGTCAATACATCCCAGAGATGGCAGCACCGTATGGCAGATGGAATTTTACCGCCAGCGGCGAGAATGAGAACTGTTTTAGATACTTAAAATGGCGACGTTTTTCCTTACTTGAACAGCGTGCAATCATTCGTTTTCTGAATTTGCGTGGTGTGAAACCAATTGAAATTCATCGACAGTTGAAGGAGACATGTGGTGATGGAGTTATGGATGTGTCGAAAGTGCGTTCTTGGGTGCGACAGTTTAATGAAGGCAGAACATCGTGTGACAACAAACCGAAACAACCTCGGGCTCGCACAAGCCGGTCTGACGACATGATCGAGAAAGTGGAGAGAATTGTTTTGGGGGATCGCCGAATGACTGTTGAACAGATCGCCTCCAGAGTTGGCATTTGTGTGGGTTCTGTGCACACAATCCTGCATGACGACCTGAAAATGCGAAAAGTGTCATCCAGGTGGGTGCCACGAATGCTGACGGACGACCACAAGGCTGCCCGTGTGGCATGTTGCCAAGCAATGTTGATGAGCAACGACAGCATGAATGGGACTTTCTTTTCATCGGTTGTGACAATGGATGAGACGTGGATACCATTTTTCAATCCAGAAACAAAGCGCCAGTCAGCTCAATGGAAGCACACAGATTCACCGCCACCAAAAAAATTTCGGGTAACTGCCAGTGCTGAAAAAATGATGGTGTCCATGTTCTGGGACAGCGAGGGCGTAATCCTTACCTATTGCGTTCCAAAGGGCACCACGGTAACAGGTGCATCCTACGAAAATGTTTTGAAGAACAAATTCCTTCCTGCACTGCAACAAAAACATCCGGGAAGGGCTGCGCGTGTGCTGTTTCACCAAGACAACGCACCCGCACATCGAGCTAATGTTACGCAACAGTTTCTTCGTGATAACAACTTTCAAGTGATTCCTCATGCTCCCTACTCACCTGATCTGGCTCCTAGTGACTTTTGGCTTTTTCCAACAATGAAAGACACTCTCCGTGGCCGCACATTCACCAGCCGTGCTGCTATTGCCTCAGCGATTTTCCAGTGGTCAAAACAGACTCCTAAAGAAGCCTTCGCCGCTGCCATGGAATCATGGCGTCAGCGTTGTGAAAAATGTGTACGTCTGCAGGGCGATTACGTCGAGAAGTAACGCCAGTTTCATCGATTTCGGGTGAGTAGTTAATTAGAAAAAAAATCGGAGGCCTTAGAACTTGAATGCACCTCGTATATAGTTAACAAGAATAGGTTGTCCACCAATCAGGGAAAAGAGGACACTGATTGGTGGATTACAAGCCTGATTGCGACTGAGAGGCAGAGCTAATAGAGAGCTCACTTCCGTTGAAAATGTTGGGAATATCAATTAGAAAATCGATAATGGCATCTCTATCAAAAGAAGTTTGATTATTTAGCAATTTATCATTATTAAAAAGATGTTTTCTAATTTCCATTTCTTCTTGTATAGCAATCCTTTCTGTGCTTTTCCCAATCCAAATGGTCATCATGCCCAGAATCCACTATGGTAGAAACTCGTGTCTTTCAGAAACAAGGTGCCCAGCATAGGCCGATTTCTTGTCTTTATCTTGTGTGTTCTTGATACCTGATGATAAAGGAACATCTCCTGGATCTAATATAATATGCCTCACAATCGAGGCATCCTAGTTTATATATACCATATAACTTGAAAACGTTCTGTTCACGGACTTTTTTCTTGGGGTTTAAAATAACCCTACTATTTTCTCTGGTTTTTTATGTTATTCCTAAGCCTTGGTCATGTAAAATGTTGGTGATACGTCTAATATGGGGGTCGGTGTAGATAATGTAACAATCAATATTTGGTATAATATCCTTGTTCAGTTGCTGTTGTAGGTGCTTTTTCACTTTGTTGAAGATGGATCTGGTGACATGTCTTGGGAAATCGCTGAGTTTTGCTAGTTCATATATAGTGGCAATTTCGTTTTTCTTACCTTCTTTGGTTATAGGGTATGTTATCACCCGATGGAAACTGTGTCTGATAGCAG
>JAHWFO010095131.1:9984-52387 GCA_023313115.1 Rhysida immarginata
ATAAGAAACTCTGTTGGAGAGATTATATCTCCTCCATTAATAAAAACACTCCTCTTCAAACAGTATGGAACATGATTAGGAAAATAAATAGGAAAAGACTCCCGGATAAACTTCCTTCTCTCATTGAAAATGGTCATACATACTTTGACCCAAAGGAGGTAGCTAATATCCTCGGAAGGACATTTGCTGAGGTTTCACAGATAAAACATTACTCAGCCTCCTTTCAAAGACAAAAACGTATCGAAGAATCGCATGCTATAAATTTCAAATCCCGAAACCTCGAAAAATAAAATCTCCCGTTTACTTTACGGGAACTACATTATACCCTTCGTTGCTCCAGAGATTCTGCTCCAGGTCCAGATGGAATCTTATACTTTTTCCTGCAACATCTCACGTAGGAAACTTATGCCCACCTTCTCTCGCTGTATAATTACATCTGGTCTTTAGGAAAGATTCCAACAATATGGAGAGAACCAATTGTTATTGCTATTCCAAAACCGAAAAAAGACTACTCTTGTCCTTCAAACTATAGATCAATAGCACTTACTAGCTTCATGTGCAAAGTCTTGGAAAGGATGGTCTCCGTTCAACTTATGTGGTATCTGGAAAAAAACCACCTGTTGTCTAGGTTTCAGTGCGGTTTCCGTAAAACTCGCTCAACTTTTGATCACCGTCTTCAGTTGGAGCATGAGATTTATTTCGCACAGAGACATAGACAACATGTCGTAGGGGTTTTCTTCGATCCGAAAAAAGCCTACGATACAACTTGGAGGCACGGCATAGCAATATTTCTGCGGAAATACGGCCTTACAGGACATCTTCCATCTTTCCTGTGTATTTTCATGCCGAATAGAACTTCCGAGTTCGTGTCGAGTCAACGCTCTCAGACCCTTTTAAACAGGATAATGGTGTCCCACAGGGAAGTGTGCTGAGTCCCTTCATTTTCCTCATTGCTATTAATGAGGCTTGTTTAAAACTTCCCTCTACTGTGAACTATTCTTTGTATGTTGACGACATCGCCATTTACTGTCGAGGGTCCTCAGTGTTCTTTATTGAGCGTCAACTGCAACTAGCCATTAACAAACTTGTTACCTGGAGCAACGAAGTAGGCTTTAAATTTTCGAGAGGACCGTCCACTTTTGTTTTTTGAGAGGTCTCCATCCAGACCCGGACCTTACACTATATGAATCCCCTATCTCAGCGGTGGACTCCCATAAATTCTTGGGTCTGACCTTTGATAGGAAACTATCATGGCTCCCATATTTCCGTAATCTAAAACAGAGATGCTTACAAGCCATGAATGTCTTGCGCTCTATTTCCGCTACCAAATGGGGTGCTGATAGGAAGATACTCTTATTTTTATACGTCTCTCTAGTTAGGTCTAAATTAAACCATGGAAGCATTGTTTATGCCTCAGCTTCAAGGAGCACTTTGAAGCTGTTAGATCCCATCCATAATCTAGGCATAATTTCCACAGGAGCTTTCCGAACAAGTCCAGTAGAGAGCCTTTATGTGGAGGCTTTTGAACCCCCATTATGGTTTAGAAGAGCCAAATTCCTCCTTAAATATGCTCTTCGTATATATGATGAAAGTCTGCCCCCTTTTTTGCCTGTTTATTTGATTAACCTAATATCCCTCCCCATCATACCTTTAGAAGCATCAACAATATGCTCAAAAAACGTTTGGAGAGCCTGAACCTCGCATTTCCACCCATATATAGCCGAGAGGTCAGAGATGTCCCTCAGTGGATTCTTCCCCAGCCAGATATAAATTACAACTTGTTTGCTGGGAAAAAATCTAATTTTATGGAAGCTGGAAATTTTTAGAGTCCCTCCCTGGTCATATTTTTAGAGTACATATACACAGACGGGTCCAAATCAGAGGACGGAGTGGGCTGTGCGTTCCTTATAGAAAACTTGGTATTTTCTTATCATTTCGTTGCGGAATTGTTAGCCATAGCCAGAGCGTTAGAGTTCTCTTTTAGTTATCCAAATTCCAACTTTTGGATTTTCTTCGATTCCCTGAGCGCTTTGCAATCATTGGAGACATTCAATACAGACAATCCTTTTGTTATAAGAATCCAGGAATATCTTTATTACCTGAATTTCCAAGGTACCAGAATTTGTTTTGTTTGTTCCCTAGCCATATGGGCATCCAGCAAAATGAACGGGTCGAAAAGGCAGCAAAAGACGCTAATTACATATTTACCTATTTCGGAGCTACTCTCAATCCCCGAACATTTGTTCCCGGTCATCTACAAGAAACTCTTATCGTCTTGGCAGGAGTCTTGACCTCATAACCCAGCGAATACATTATATGAAATAAAGCGCGCCATTACATCGTGGTCCTTACCTTGTCTAACAAACGGGTGAGAAGAAGTTGTTGTCTACGGAAGAACCATCGGCCTCGGTGGCTCAGCGGTTGCGTGGTCGCCTCTGATGCTCGAGGACGCGGGTTCGATCCCGGCCGAGGACGACGAGGATTTTTCAGGGGGAAATCCTGAGATCACGCACTTCCTTCGGAAGGGAAGTAAAGCCGTTGGTCCCGTGTAGTCGTTTGCCGGCTGCACGTTAAAGAACCCTTGCGAGGCAAAATTTGCGGCCCCTATAACGCCGTCCTGAAATGACCATAGCAGTTGAAAAGGACGTTAATACCAAACAAACCAAACCAAACGGGAGAACCTTGGAAAAAATGTCCGTTTAAATTTATTAGGATTTTAATATCCTCATAGTCATATTTTTTATTGTTTTTCCATCTTTGTCATTCACATTATTATGAATATTTTTCATATGATTTTTTTAAACTTTTGGCCCATAGACTGTGGGTTTTTAAACTTTTTGTCGGGCGCAAAATGGCCATAGCAGCCAACGCCCTAAAATTTTAACCAACCAACCAACTAACGTTATGGAGAGAAGTAATTGTTATTGCTATTCCAAAACCGAATAAGTACCACTCTTGCCCTTGAAACTATCGACCAATAGCGCTAACCAGCTGCCTGTGCAAAGTCTTGGAAAGCATGTTCTCTGTCCGACTTATGTGGTACCTGGAAAAAAACCGCCTGTTGTCTAGGTTTCAGTGCGGTTTCCGCAAATTTCGCTCAACTGTTGGTTTGGAGCATGAGATTCATTTCGCACAGAGACAAAGACAACATGTCGTAGGGGTTTTCTTCGATCTGGAAAAAGCCTACGATACAACTTGGAGGCATGGAAAAGCAATACTTTTTCGGAAATACGGCCTTACAGGACATCTCCCCTCTTTCCTGTGTAATTTCATGGCGAATAGAACCTTCCGAGTTCGCGTTGAGTCAACGCTCTCAGACCCTTTTACGCAGGATAATGGTGTCCCACAAGGAAGTGTGCTGAGTCCCTTCATTTTCCTCATTGCTATTAATGAGGCTTACTTACATCTTCCATCCACTGTGAACTATTCCCTGTACGTTGACGACATCGCCATTTACTTTCGAGGGTCCTCAATGTTCTTTATTGAGCGTCAACTGCAATTATCCATCAACAAGCTTGTTACCTGGAGCAACGAAGTAGGCTTCAAATTATCACCCCAAAAAAACAAGGGCCGTCCACTTTTGTTTTTTGAGAGGTCTCCATCCAGACCCGGAACTTACTCTTTATGGATCCCCGATCTCAGTGGTGGACTCCCACAAATTCTTGGGTCTGACTTTGATAAAAAATTATAGTGTCTCCCACATCTTCGGAATCTAAAAGCGAGATGTTTACAAGCCCTGAATGTTTTGCGCTCGATTTCCGCTACCAAATGGGGCGCTGATAGGAAGATGCTCCTTTTTTTATACGGCTCCCTAATTAGGTCTAAATTAGACTATGGAAGCATTGTTTATACCTCAGCTTCAAAAAGTACAGGGTGGTTCTAATTAAAGTGACACCATTTAGACCCTTCTAGCGGCCGTTCTCTTTATTAGATTTTGACGAAACTAGAGATATATGTTATACAGACCATGGGGAAGAGAATTTTGCAATAAAAAAATTAGTTCATATTTTGACCGCTACGTCAGAATATGGCGCTGGTCATGTAAGAAACTATCTGAGAATTTTTACTCAATCAGAGACGTTATGCAAATGAGATGTGAAATTAGAAAAGCTTTAAAATGACAGTGAAATTAAATGTAAAGTCATTCTTCACGATGGCTTTAGCTAAAAAGGGTCGAGCTTTATTGGTGAAGTTGTTTTACCAGAACTGCAATAATGCTTCTGCTGCACTAAGAGAATATCGACGTTTGAAAAACTTGCGAAATGGGCCTATGTCCATTAATGGTTTAAAAAAGATGATTAAGAAACTTGAAGAAACTGGTGTTGGGTGTGCTGCCAGGGAGAGGACGGAAACGAATTGCAAATGAGACTTTAGAAGACGTTGCTGCTGCTGTAGTGGAGAGTGCTTCAAGTTCCCAATATTCTTCAGCAAGTGCTCGAGCCGTATCACCTGATTTGTCTATTCTGTGGTCTACGGTACAAAAAGTTTTGCGTTCCATTTTAAAGTGGTATCCATACAAGATCCAGGTGGTTCAAAAGTTGCTTCATGAAGATCCGGAAAAACGCACTGATTTTGCTTGCCAGTTTCTGGCTAGAATAGCCGTCGATAATGCATGGCCATGGAACATTTTTTGATCAGATGAAGCGCATTTCACACTAGACGGAGGAGTAAATGCTCAAACCTGTCGCATGTGGGGTACTGAAAAGCCGATGGTTGTGCATGAAAAGCTTTTGCACTCTGATTACGTGACTGTATGGTGCGGATTCACTTCTCATTTAATTCTTGGCCCCTTTTTCTTTGAAGGGAACACTCCTCAAGGCACTAAAAGATGTTCAATCACTGGTGTTCGTTATTGAACTTCTGCAGCGGAAAGTCATTCCTGCTTTAAAAGAAAGACAATGTTTAGACACTACTGTCTTTATGCAAGATGGTGCAACACCCCACATTGTACGATAAATGAAGGAACTGCTTCATGCTCATTTTGGAGATGATCAGGTGATTTCGAGAACTTTTCAAACTGAATGGCCTCCTCGTGCGCCGGACTTAAATCCTTGTGATTTCTGGTTGTGGGGATATTTGAAAGATAATGTCTATGGAGGAAGAATACGGACTGTCCCTGAATTGAAAACAAGCATAACACGCCATATCACTGCGATTCCTCAGGAAACCCTTCGCTCTACTGTGGAACATGCAATAATGCACTTTGAACATGTCATTGAACAAATGCTCTGATTTTATAAATTTCTCTGCTATAATTTTTTTTGTTATTATTCATGCGCCATATTTTGACGTAGCGGTCAAAATGTGAACTAATTTTTTTATTGCAAAATGTTTTTCCCCATGGTCTGTATAACATATATCTCAAGTTCCGTCAAAATCTGATTACCAGAATGGCCGCTAGAAGCGTCTAAATGGTGTCACTTTAATTATTACCACCCTGTACTTTGAAGCTGTTAGATCCCGTCCATAACCTAGGGAATTTTAAGTTACGCGATTGTTTAAATGCCTTGTAGATGTATTACTGGCAACGATAATTAACTCCGTTAATTCAACTTGCTTCTTTTTCTTCATTACTCCAGATAAAATTCCAGTGCCATGGTGGAATGAAGAATGCGCTTTAGCAGTCCGAGAGCGTAAGAGAGCGCTCCGGAATTTTTCTAAGCGACCTACTCTCGAGAATCTTATTAATTATAAACAAAAAAGGGCCAGATGTAAACGAATCATTGCCAAAAATAAGAAACTTTGTTGGAGGGAATATATTTCCGCAATAAACAAAAATACCCCTCTGCGTGTGATATGGAATATCATTAGAAAAATAAATAGGAAGCGACTTACGAATAAACTCCCTTCTCACATTCAGAATGGGCATACGTACTGTGAACCACAAGAAGTAGCAAATATTTTTGGAAGAACTTTTGCTGAGGTCTCTCAAATTAAAAATAAGACAGTTACCTTTCAAAGACGAAATTGTGTGGAGGAATCTCGTATTATAAATTTTAAAATACAAAATACTGAAAAGTATAATATCCCATTCTCGTTACGAGAGCTTCATTTTGCCCTGCGTCGTTCCAAAGACTCAGCCCCAGGTCCAGATGGAATATTATACTCCTTTTTGAAACATCTTACACTGGAAGCCTATGATCAGCTGCTCACGTTGAATAATTTAATATGGTCCTCAGGAGAAATTCCAACTGTGTGGAAAGAACCAATTGTTATTTCAGTTCCAAAACCAAATAAAGAACTCTCTTGTCCTTCTAACTATCGGCCCATTGCGCTAACTAGCTGCTTATGTAAAGTTTTAGAAAGGATGGTCTCTGTTCGGCTTAGGTGGTACTTGGAGAAAAATCATCTAATATCCAGGTATCAATGCGGTTTCCGTAAATCGCGTTCGACGGTAGACCACCTACTACGGTTGGAACATGAGATTCATCTTGCCCAGAAAAACAGACAACATGTGGTTGGGTTTTTTTTTCGATTTGGAAAAAGCTTACGACACTACTTGGAGACAGGGAATAATAATACAGTTAAGAAAATACGGGCTGATGGGTCATCTGCCCTTTTTTTTGGAAAATTTTATGAAGAATAGGACATTCCGGGTGCGGGTTGGGTCAATGCTTTCAAACCTCTTCACTCAAGAAAATGGGGTTCCACAGGGAAGTGTGTTGAGTCCTTTTCTTTTTCTTATCGCGATTAATGAGGTTTGTTCCAAACTTCCAGCCATGGTGAACTACTCCCTGTATGTAGATGATATTGCTATTTACTGTAGAGGGTCTGGAATGTTGGTTATTGAACGACAACTACAAACAGCTATCAACAAACTAGTTAATTGGAGTAACGAAGTAGGATTTAAGCTTTCCTCCCAAAAAGCACTTTTGCTTTTTGAGAGGTCTTCATCCAGACCCAGACCTTTCACGTTATGAATCCTCTATTGCAGTGGTAAACTCTCATAGATTTTTGGTACTGATCTTTGACAAAAAATTATCATGGCTTCCGCACCTTCGTGATTTAAAGTCGAGATGTCTTAAAGCTATGAATATCCTACGTTCACTCTCGGCTACCAAAAGGGGGGCTGATAGGCAGAGGCTTATGTTCCTATATGGTTCACTAATCAGGGCTAAAGTAGACCACGGAAGTATTGTGTATGCTTCAGCATCAAAGACCAATTTGAAGATGTTAGATCCTGTTCATAATTTAGGGATAAGAATTGCCACAGGAGCTTTTTCGTACAAGTCTTGTGGAAAGCCTCTACGTTGAGGCCTTTGAGCCCCCACTTTGGTTCAGAAGAGCCAAACTTCTACTTAAATATGCGTTGCGAATTCATGGGGAAGCCCTAAATCCAGCTTACCCCTGTTTATTTGAAAATTCAGAGATTCTTCCCCAGCGGAAGGTTAGAAGCGTTAACAACTGGTTTCAGCATCTCTTAGAAAGTTTGGACATCTCATTTCCAGCCATGCAAGGAGGAGTAGTTAGAGAGATTCCTCAGTGGATGCTTCCCCATCCAAATATCAAGTATGATTTGTTTGTCGGGAAAAAATCAAATTTCATAGAAGCAGAAATCAAGGTACGGTTTAAGGCGTTCATAGAATCCATCCCTGATGACGTTCAAATATATACAGACGGGTCGAGGTCAGAGGAGGGAGTCGGCTGTGCGTTTCTCATTGATAATGTAATTTTTTTCTTATCATTTGCCAGATGATTTTTCCATATTGTCAGCAGAATTGTTTGCCATAGTTAAAGCGCTTGAATTTTCTTTCAAATATCCAAATTACAACTTTTGGATATTTTCTGATTCATTGAGTGCTTTACAATCACTGGAATCCTTTGATACTGATAATCCTTTTATTCAAAGAATTCAGGAGTATCTGTACTATCTAGATTCCCAAGGTTCTAAAATTGTTTTTGTGTGGATCCCTGGTCATATGGGGATACAGCAAAATGAACTAGTCGATAAAGCGGCAAAAGACGCAATAATTTATTTACCAATTTTGGAGTTACTGTCTATCCCTGAGCATTGGTTTCCAGTGATTTATAAGAAGCTCATGTCGGTGTGGCAAAGATCTTGGCCTTCTAATCCAATGAATATATTATTTGAGATTAAGCATACGAATATACCGTGGTCTACTCCTTGTTTAACGATTAGACGAGAAGATGTATTAACTCGACTTAGAATTGGTCATAGTCGTCTTACACATGTACATTTATTAAAGAAAGACCTAGCCCCTTTGTGTCCCTGTGGGGACAGGCTGACAATAAAGCATATCCTCATACAGTCCACACTATATATTAATTTACGACGTTCATTAGGACTGAATTGCCCATTAGAATCTCTGTTAGGGGATAATCCTAGGATTTTTAAAAAAGTTTTTCGGTTTTTAAAGATTATTCATATTTTTAAATTCATATAATCACCCTTTCATTATCCTTATTTTTGCAATTTCATGACCATGCATTATATGAGACCAGTGGTTTTAAGTACAAATCTAAGATTTTCAGTTTTTAAAAATTTATTCATATTTTTAAACTCATATAGGTATTTTATCTCTATAGTCACTGTTTAGGAATTTACATTTTTATGTTTCGCTCATGCTTTCTCTACAGTGTTTGTATGTGTAACTTTCCTATTTCTTATCTGAGTTTTTAAGGTTATTTTTATTATTCTTTGTTTTTAAGTATGGATATATTAACTTTTTGTCGGGCGCAAAATGGCCACAGTAGCCGACGCCCTATAACCTTAACTAACCAACCAACCACTACGTACTGACTAAATAGTCCGCAAAAATGATGCAAATGAGGAAAACGGTCCCATCTTAATTGTAGCACGTACGAATAAAACTCCGTCGCTGAAACTTTTTTGTTGGAATTGGCGCAGAAGTCACGGGATTACCATGGTGAAAGCCAAAATTATAACCATCCTCGCCGCGACAATAAATCAGAGGGTACTGAAGGGCGTCATAAGCCCGATGAGTTTCGCTAATGCGTTGCAAGCGTTCATCACCGGTGCGTAATACAATGTTACGCTTGTCGCACTCCTGGTCCACCGGTACAACAGCAACTTCATTCGTGTTAGGGGCGTTATATCGACCACGATGTTCTGCTATCGGACGGCGATCAGCACTGAATACAAATTTATAATCGTTTTATTGTCCTTGCGGAATAGAGTTTAGTGCAGCTTTGAAGTGACTGATGTACGAGTTTATTTGATGCAACATGTTTTGCAGCTCATCAGATTAGTCACATTTAATCGAAATGTGCGCGCTTCACGTTCTTCATTTTTTCCTGCGAGCGTATTTGTCTCATTCTCTTAGCGTCTCTTGAGTCTTTAGAAAGATTTGACCGCTTTTTAGAAGGCATGTCTAGAGCACTATAATAGAGAGTACGGACAATTGGACTGCGGCGGCCATTTTGTTGCCTTTCTTCTATTTACTAAAAGCTGAGCCAATGAAAAAGGACTCGCTTTAAAACTGTGTAAGTTAGACAACATAACTTTTCCCCCCTTAATTTTATCATAAAATATTACATATAATTTTATGTATATTTACGAATGTTACAATTTAAATTTAAGTCATTAAAGTGATTTAATTTAGATAACATACTACTTACATCACTAATTTAGTGATGAAACACGCTTTTAAACTGATTAAAAGTTATACCACATTATTTGTTTTCCTATTTTTATAATATATATTATTTTATTTATATTTACAAATGTGACATTTAATTTAAGTTATTAAAATGATTTAAATTAGGATATTTATGTTACGTCCTCCTTAGCAAAATTAACTAAAAAAAATTTCTGAGAGGGAAAAAAAAAGAAAAGAAAAACAATATTTTTTGTTACTTTTTATGTATTTCACATTCTTAATAACTGCTCGCATTGCCATACTCCTGCCGTCATTTTGTTTTCCTGACAAGAAGGAAAGCAAGTGGCTAAAACATGAATAAGGTCATGAAAACTCAGTTTTGATAATAAAAAGCTGGGTTCATTGCTTCGTATAAATTTTTCTGCTTCTTCCAATAAGTTATGTACAGCTGCATTTACAAATTGTAGAGGAGTTTGTTCATGGCAAATTCTAAAACATCTTACGAGGGGAGTTCAATAAGTAATGCAACACATTTTATTTCTCGGCCAATTTTGGTTGAAAAAACTGGACATTTCTTGTAGAACATTTTCAAACATTTCCGCTTCGTCTCGTATAGTTTCATTGACGTCCGATAGGTGACAGCGCTATAGTGAGCTGTTAAAATGGCGTCTACAATGGAGGTGCGTTCCAAACAACGGGCAGTGATTGAGTTTCTTTTGGCGAAAACCAGGGCATCTCAGATATTCATAGGCGCTTGCAGAATGTCTACGGCGATCTGGCAGTGGACAAAAGCACGGTGAGTCGTTGGGCAAAGCGTGTGTCATCATCACCACAAGGTCAAGCAAAACTGTCTGATCTCCCGCGAGCTGGCTGGCCGGCCGGCCGTGCACAGCTCTGACTCCTGCAATGTCGGAACATGCGAACACTCTCATTCGAGCAGATCGACGGATCACAATCAAACACTTTTGACAGATCACCGGTATTTCAGAATAAATTGAAAGTTAACAGCGTTTAACTTGTATGCATTCGTACAGAGTCACAGAGAAAATTAATATACGAAAGGCAGCAAAATGGCGATCGAAGGGTCACGTGCGACCGACCAGCCAATGAGCTTGCATTCCTGGCGGCATACGTTGGGGGAAAAGAATGTCCGTACTCTCTATTATAGTGCTCTAGGCATATCTTCTTCCTGGCGACATTAATCGGCAAGTTTATCTGCACCAATTTTCTAAAGCTCTATGTACATTGAGTGGCCAAATTATTTTGACCACCTGACAATTTTAGGCAAATGAGCTATTGCGTCAAAGCGCTGCCGCTAGAGGGCTAGATAGCTATAAAAAGGGAATGCAGGTGAGGTGAACCATCAGTTGCACTGTGTTTTTTGAGACGATATGGGCAAAAAACGTGATTTAACTGAGTTTGAACGCGGGATGATCGTCGGCGCGCGCAGTGTCGGAACGAGTATCAGCAAAATAGCTGAACTTATGAAGTGTTCAAGAGCAGCAGTTATTAATGTTTACAGAGAGTGGACTACCAAGCAAAAAACCGGCTCCCAATGTCAAGCGTGTGATCGTCACAGGCTCCTCAATGCTCGAGCTGAAAGGAGATTGGCCAGAGTTGTCCAGGGCGACAGAAGAGCAACAGTGCGTCAAATATCGGCAAATCTTAATCAAGGACAAATTATGACCGCCTCTGACGAACTGTTCGCCGCTCATTACACCGTTTATGCTATGGAAGCCGACAACCAGTTCGATAGTCTCTACTGTCAGCCTCGAACAAGAGTAGACGCCTCCAGTTCGCCCAGGAGCACAAGAATTGGACAGTAGATGACTGGAAAAAGGGTCATGTGGTCCGATGAGTCACGATTTCAAATGCATCATGCAGATGGCAGGGTTAGAATATGGAGAAAGCAACACGAAAGCATGGACCCCACCTGCATCGCCACAACACTTCAAGCTGGTGGCGGCAGTACGAGGATGTTTGGTTTATGGTTTTCGTATTATGGTTTGGAGGATGTTTTCTGGCATTGTTTGGGTCCTTTGATTCCTCTGCACGGACGTGTGCGTGCCCAAGATTATTTAAGTATTGTCGCAGATCAAGTACATCCCGTTATGTTAATGGTGTACTCTGACGGGGATGGATACTTCCAGCAGGACAATGCTCCTTGTCATCGTCCTTAGATGGTTCGAAGAACATGCCAGAGAATTTACCTTGCTTCGTTGGCCTGCACAATCGCCAGATCTCAATTCCATTGAGAATTTGTGGAATGAGGCCGAATGGGTCATCAGGCGGGATCCAGCACCATCAAATCTGCAGGAATTGGAAGGTGCAGTTCTTCAGAGTTGGTCTCAAATTCCTCTTACAACCTACCAACATCTCATAGAATCCATGCCCCGAAGAATGCAAACAGTAATAAGAGTGAAAGGTGGCCCAACACTTTATTAAGCGGGTGGTCATAATAATATGGCCACTCAGTGTATATATAGAGCTTTAGAATTTTCATAGTCGCAGCTACATCTGTTGGCAAGTTTAACTACTGCGCACGAATTTTCAAACTCGTAGCTACATCTGTTGGCAAGTTTAACTACTGCGCACGAATTTTCAAACTCGTAGCTACATCTGTTGGCAAGTTTAACTACCATAACACTGAGCCCTTCAGATATATTCCCGTGGGAATGAGACATTTTCACGCAGAAAAAAGCACCCTAGTTGAAGACTCAGACTATACGCTATAACCACACTAAGTTTCATCAAAATCCGTCCAGTAGTTTTCGCGTGATGCCCGAACAACCACGGACTCGTTACAGTTTTATTATATGTATAGATAGAAGATAAATAAATTATTTTTAAGTATTTAAATTTTACCGTTTAATTTTTAACTTCTTCTATCTTACCATGTTTATAGGCTCAAAGACCATCGCTGTTGAGGCGTCCATAAAAATATCAACCAACCAATCTATGTTTTGGAACTTTAAATTCTTTTAATATTTTATTAGACATATTAAATAACTTACATGGAAATCGTAATTTTCATCAACAGTTAACATTGGTTTGTATTTTTCATAAAGTTGGCAGTCATTCTCCTGGAAAAAAAAGAAAGTCAAATGTTTTTATTTTTATCGTCTAATTAAGAAACAATTCAAACGAATTTGAAATTTCTAATTTTATTTAAATATTTTGAAAGTGATTTCTAACAATCATGCCACAAGATGTTTATTCTTTGTTTGTTTGTTGAATATCAGTGATAGCCATTGTTTGAAGGCTGACTGTAGCAACACCTCCTAGTAGAAAGAAAGCTTGCTAACCATGGTCATGGTGTTTTTATCCTCTGGTCTGTGACAACACCTCCTAGAGAGAAGGCCTGCGGACCAAAGGTGTATGCATTGTTACATCATCATCAAGCGGCCAAATTTAGGGCTTATTATTGGTAGAAATACGATAACAATAGCCACTTGATGATGATGTAACAATGTATACACCTTTTGTCCAATAGTCCTTCTCTATAGGCCGGCCAGGTGGCCGAGAGGGCTAGGGCGTAGGCTTTCTAGTTCTCGATCCGCCTGGTCGCGGGTTCGAATCCTGCCGTGGGCATGGATGTTTGTGTTTGTCCCGGGCTGCGTACAGATATAACTTGTGTAAAAGGCGCAAAATGACCATAGTAGTCGACGCCAAATTTCTAGAACCCCCCCCCCCCCTTCTCTATAGGAGGTGTTGGCCAAGTTCATGTTGCCTCGTTAGAGGTGTTTAAGTTTTTTACATTTTTTACGTTGGGTGTAGCATAATGCCACCTGCAAGATCTTTTTAGATCTTAACTCCGTGGAGGCAATACCATCTGCCTCTCCATTTCAAAAGTGGGATGGGCGAACTAGCCAGTGGTTGAACTAGATCACTTGCCTACTCGGGTGGCCAAAGCGAGTAGGTGTCAGAAGTTAACTTCTGACCAGCGAAAGCTGTGGGCCAAGTTCATGTTGCCTCGTTAGAGGTGTATTTTTTATGTTGGGTGTAGCATTATGCCACCTGAAGATCTTTTTAGATCTTTAAAAACCCGTGGAGGCAATACCATCTGCCTCTCCACTTCAAAAGTGGTTGGGATGGGCGGTGCGAGCTATTCTCTCGCTAACTCAGCCACTGGTTTGCCTCTTTTGAGGTGTTTGTTTTTTAGGTTGGGTGTAGCATTATGCCAACTGAAGATCTTTATAGATCTTGGAATTTCGCTGAGACAATACCATCTGCCTTAGCTTCAAAAATTCCTGTAGATCAGCACTGGCTCCTGCTCCTGAAATAAACATGACATCATGTTTAGCGATACCGCTATTTCTTCGCGTATTTCAATGCATATTTGAATCATCCAGTAACAAATTAGAATAAAATAGAATAGAAAAATATAGAATAAAATAGAAAATATACACTATTTTTAATAGGGTGTCATGAAAATATAAACTGTAAAAGAGCCCATAGCTCTATTGCTCTAGGAGCAGAAAACTATTGATGTGTCATCAATATCCATTATCCATGCATGGAAAAATTGTTGCTCTCTTGTATTAGTGTGGTAACAAGAGAGTATTGTTCTGACAACAATATTTACTGAATGATATTAATAAAGAGAATTGATCTCTGATCAAAACAGGGTAAAAGTTCAGAGTAGCGTCCCCTAAAAATCACGCCAATTTCTGTGACAAATAGAGTAAGTACTGACCATTATCCTTTTCTAATTGGCCGGGGGGAAACCAATTGCCCCCTGTAACCAAATAGGTTGGGGTACATATCAGTAATTTGCCCCCGGAGGGGGACGTCGTAGACAGAACGCCGAAGGCGTTCGAGTAACGGAAAACAGTGACCTGCGAGGCCCGCAGGGCCGAGAGTGGGACTTGCGTTTGCGATTGTGCGGATAGTGAAGATTAATATAATATGATAAACCATTCACTTATTAAGTTGATATGTTAAAATAATAAATTCAGAGCATAAACGCGACGGGGCTGCCCGATGTCTTCCGTGATTATTAGGGGACGTTACTTTGAACTTTTACCCAAAACAGTTTTGTCCACACAGCAGGAAATATTGATGGGACAGGAGTAACCATGAAATACTGTTACAGTGATCACAGATAAGGCTATCACAACAATTCATTTCTCTCCGTGTAGATATTATTGTCTCTCAGTTTCAGAATTGCTGGAGATAATTGTTTAATTACTATAAAGTTCATCAGTATTACAAGATAAGAGGAAAAGGGTTTTTTCAAACCAAGCTTTTATAATGCTTTATTTAGTGGCAACAATGAAGCTTAATTTTGCAACAATAAACAATAGATACATTTAACTCTCGCCATAACGAATTGTTCAATTGTCACAACAATCCCCCTCCGTGGGCACTACCTTGACGTGGTGGAGGGGCTTGAGTGCCTCGGTGACGCTAAGGGCTATGCTGGATCGGGTCACCCATGCCAGACAGGCCTTAGCAGAGAGGCCAGACTTAAAGTGTCCGGTCGGTTGTGAACCCTCCCTAAGGGACCGGTGCTCGCAATGGAGGGATGTTTTTAACATGGCCTCCATTACGGCCAGTACGTTCACCTGCGTGTTTGCCGTGCGCAGCGACCCTACTTCTGGGGAAAGGGGGATCCTGGTGGTTGAGGGAAGGCTTTCCGGACCAACACACCACTTTGGCCCCTGCTTCTCGGAAGGATGGGTGGTCTGGATGAGCCCGTCCAGATCAATCGGCTGGTCGTCGCTCCTTGGAGCTTCGGCCATAGGGTTAGGCGCTGCCTATGTCCTCCTCGTATCCCTGGTGCCAATGTGCATCCCCTTGTTGGACTCGGTGGTGGGTGGGGAGCGAGGGAGATGAAAATTTCTCATACTTAATATGGGCAAAAATAAGCAAGTTAATCCAAAACCAAAGAACGATCGTGAAGAGAGAACGAGCCGCAGGCCTCCAAAGAATCCGAAGTTTTTGGAGATGAAATTAGCAAGTGGGGAGTCGTTTAAGACCATCTCCCCATTTCTAATTTCAAAAGAACTGAAACGACTCGCTGGGGATATCAAACACGTAAAGAGACTGTTTAATGGCCAGCTATTGATCGAGGTATTTAAGGATAAACAAGCTACCACCCTTTTATCCTTGAAAAGGTTTGCAGGGAAAGCCGTTTCGGTTTCTGCCCACGCAACCTTAAATTATAAGAAAGGTGTTTTCACGTGCCAGGACTTAGAAGGAATGGGGGATGAGGAAATCATTGCCGAATTGGATGATCAATCTGTTGTTAACATTCGCCGGATCGCTCCAAGGAGGAATGGTGTTCCTCATCCTACTCATTCCTTCATTGTTACCTTTGAGGGAACAGTTTTGCCTGATACTATCTATATCGGCTATATCCACTGTCACGTGAGACCCTTTATCCCCAACCCGTTGCGATGCTTCCAATGTCAGAAGTACGGCCACACGAGAACAAACTGTCATTTTAATGCAGTTTGTTGCAAGTGCGGCCTGCCCGGACATGAGATGGAAGACTGTTCAAACGAGTTCCGGTGTTGTAATTGTAAGGGAGCCCATTCTGCCCTTTCAAGAGACTGTCCTATTTGGCGGAAGGAAAAGAAAATACAAGAGGTTCGTGTCCTTGGGGGTTTGTCTTTTCCCGAAGCACGTATGCAGGTTGAACGGAATGAAGTCCGAAATTACGCATCTGTAGTGAAGAGTCGTCCTTCTGTTGTGACAGTTGGTACCATGACAGATTTACGTATTGCAGATTTTTCCTGTGGAACTTCCACCCCCACAGAATCATCTGCTAGCGTTAGTCGGACTTCGAAGTCCATCATACAACCAGGAACTCCTCCAAAAACTTCGGAGAGAGAAGATGGGAAGAAACGCTCGTCAGAGGCGTCACCTTCCTCTGACCCCTCCAAAAAACGTGTAGTAGAGACTACACCAACTTCTCCAGTTTTGGGGGGAGGGCCAGACTTCCCTTTAAACGTACAGATATCTCCTATCGAGGAGATGGAGTTATCTCGGGAGTTTAATCCTACTTTTTAAAACCTTCATCATGGCACTATTACAATGGAACCTTAATGGATTCTTTTGTCGCTTAGAAGACCTAAAGCTCTTAGTCAGTAAGTTCTCCTTCTCCTTATTGGCTTTGCAAGAAACGTTCCTCTTGCCATCTCAGTCTCCTACCCTAAAAGGATTTAATTTTATTAGGAAGGATTATACTTCGGGAAATAAAGCTTGTGGTGGTGTTGCCATCTTAGTTCAAAGATCTTTGCCTTTTACTACCATTAATTTAAAATCTAACCTTCAGGCGGTAACAGTTAGAGTCTTATTCAAAGATCTCTCACCTCTAACTGTTTGTTCACTGTATCTACCTCCAGATCAATATACGGACGAAACATCTTTGTCATCTCTGCTGCATGAACTTCCAAGCCCCTTTCTTATTCTGGGGGATTTTAACGGCCATAATCCCATTTGGGGGTCTATAAAGCTCTCTGAGAGAGGATATTTGATAGAGAAAGTTTTGAATGCTTCTAACGTCAATTTGTTAAACAATGGCTCTCCAACATTCCTCCATTCAGCCAATGGCTCTCTGTCATCTATATCCTCTTCATCTTTTACACCTAATTTAGCCTGGAGCGTATTCTCAGATTTACATGTGTAGGGTTTCTGGGGATAATATTCATAGATTTATGGTCGAGTAATTTATTATAATTATGTCAGGTAAAAGACTGCGCCAGTGAATTATACTATTCACAAAGTTTATGATATTTTAGGGTTTATCCAACTTACATAAAAGATACCTCCGCTTAAACAGGCCCGGCCTAGAGGAAAGAATAGGCACTTAGACTGACTTAACAATTTAACATATAATGTTTATTCAATATTCAACAAATGTATATAAAACAATATTGTATGGAAGGTAATGCAAATGATAAAGATAATTTAAGATATGAATTTCAACTTGGTCAAGCTCCAATTAAGATTCAAATAAAATAATGCAATTTGTAATTAAGAAATGACTTGTGGCAATTTGACTAATTATACATTTCAATGAGTAATCACAATTCCAAATAATAACTTAGTAAGTAAATCGTGTGACATACAACAGAATGACTATCAATTGAGGACTCTTTAGACTAAACTTATAAGACAATGATCAGAAGTTCTTGATATAACAATAATGATATATTAGCAATAGTAATATGTAAATTAGGTATGAATGTAATTCTCAATCGTTCGATTATACAATTTATATCTCAAGGAAATTCGGGTTATACTGAATTTAGAATTACACAGTGATAACAATGTTCAACAGGAACTCTAATTATAAATTGTTCTATTTCTCTCGGAATGTAAAATACAAATATGGCTTTAATAGCTCCGAAATAATAATGAATGTAAACTACTGACTGAACAATCTGCTATATTGTTACTGAATAAAGATCTGAACGTAAGACTTTAACAAATACAAATAAACAATTAACTGGATAAAATACAGAATTTAGATTAAATTAATCAGGGTTCTTTACGTATAATATGACTGTTCTAAGTTACGTTATAATTGTCCTTCCCGCTGTTTGATAGAATAATTCCTTCCCAAAATATGAATGTAATATATAAAAATAGAAAGAATGAAATCATGTGAGGAATTAAAGAATTGGCCATTGAGACATTAAATTGGAAATGGGCTATACCGTGTCTTCTCAATCTGTCCGCTCTTTGGATCTCTCTCGTCCTCTCGGCTACCACAGCTTGGCGGGAGGGGGGGGGTCGTCCTCTTCCAACGGAGTGGCTCACAGGAAGATCGTCTCTGGCTTCTTGTACTGGATCTGGGTACTCCACGGGGCTCGGTACACATTCTTGCAACATCCCTCGCAAATCATGAAATTATTGTAATTGATGACGCTGGTTCTCAGCTCGATAGAATTTCCTCAAACCACCTCGATAACGCGAGCTAACTAAATTTCAATCTGACGGTTACATTTTCATAAACTACAACTCAAACTGGATTAATACTAAAATTATAAACTTCCCATCTGGAATCCTAGGATTACCAGATGGAGGCCGAATTAGTATAAAATTTATGAGTTGTTCGCCACACACTCGGCTACGGGAATCGTTACATTGCTACTGACTAAAATCTTTTACTTAGCATAACTGACAAAACAATTTCGATTTTCGACAACCAATCAAACTTCGGCATCCACGTGATCATTCCCTGTCTCTTTCTCTCTTCAAAATCCAAAGTTCAATCCTTACATTCATCTTTCTTGCTTTCTATCTGTTCATCCGGTTTCCGATTCACTTGTCCTACACTGGCCATACAATTTCTATCCTTGAATATGATTCTAACGATCAAAACAAGCTGTGTAAACTGACTCTTGCTTTCTCCTTCTGACAAACCTTAAAACTTGGCTCCTTATTAACAACTCCTTACACCTACGCATAAAAAATATTTAAAACAATTAATAACTTTACTTAATCTTTCTCTACATAAAACTCTTCTAAACTTTATATAAACTGTTAACTTCTGAATCTAAATAGACAATCCTGAACGCGAATAATAAAATAGCTCATTTGCATAAATAATCTGAATATTCAAATTCTAGCTAATTAATTCTCAAAACCTTACACATGGTAGTGATCATTTCCCGATTAGTATTTCCCTGAGTTCTTCTTCTTTTTCCAACACTTTACCACGTTGGAAATTGGATAAAGCAGACTGGCAGGTCTTCCAATCCCATCTACAGTTTGAGAATAAAACACCCTTTCCATCTGTAGATGAGGCTATAGAGGATTTCACTTCCCGCATCCTCCATGCGGCGGAACAATCCATTCCTAAGTGTAGATCGTCTTCCACGAAAATTCCAGTGCCATGGTGGAATGAAGAATGTGCCCTAGCGGTTCGAGAACGTAAGCGAGCTCTCCGCATTTTTACCGCACAACCCACTCTTGAGAATCTTATTACTTATAAGAAACTCTGTTGGAGAGATTATATCTCCTCCATTAATAAAAACACTCCTCTTCAAACAGTATGGAACATGATTAGGAAAATAAATAGGAAAAGACTCCCGGATAAACTCCCTTCTCTCATTGAAAATGGTCATACATACTTTGACCCAAAGGAGGTAGCTAATATCCTCGGAAGGACATTTGCTGAGGTTTCACAGATAAAACATTACTCAGCCTCCTTTCAAAGACAAAAACGTATCGAAGAATCGCATGCTATAAATTTCAAATCCCGAAACCTCGAAAAATATAATCTCCCGTTTACATTACGGGAACTGCATTATGCCCTTCGTTGCTCCAGTGATTCTGCGCCAGGCCCAGATGGAATCTTATATGCTTTCTTGAAGCATCTACCGAGGGAAGCTTATGCTCACCTTCTCTCGTTATTTAACTACGTTTGGTCATTAGGAGAGATCCCAACTTTGTGGAGAGAAGCAATTGTTATTGCTATTCTAAAACAAAATAAAGACCACTCTTGTCCTTCAAACTATCGACCAATAGCACTAACTAGCTGCATGTGCAAAGTCCTGGAAAGGATGGTCTCTGTCTGACTTATGTGGTATCTGGAAAAAAAATCACCTGTTGTCCAGATTTCAGTGCGGTTTCCGCAAATCCCGCTCAACTGTTGATCACCTTCTTCGGTTGGAGCATGAGATTCATTTTGCACAGAGACATAAACAACATGTTGTAGGGGTGTTCTTCGATCTGGAAAAAGCCTATGATACAACTTGGAGGCATGGAATAGCAATACTTTTGCGGAAGTATGGCCTTATAGGACACCTTCCCTCTTTCCTGTGTAATTTCATGGCGAACAGAACATTCCGAGTTCGCGTTGGGTCAACGATCTCAGACCCTTTTACGCAGGATAATGGTGTCCCACAGGGAAGTGTGCTGAGTCCATTCCTTTTCCTCATTGCTATGAATGAAGCTTGTTCACAACTTCCATCCACTGTGAACTATTCCCTGTACGTTGACGATATTGCCATCTACTGTCAAGGGTCCTCAATGTTCTTTATTGAGCGTCAACTGCAACTGGCCATCAACAAGCTTGTAACCTGGAGCAACGAAGTAGGATTTAAATTTTCACCCCAAAAAACAAGGGCCGTTCACTTTTGTTTTTTGAGAGGTCTCCATCCAGACCCAGACCTTACACTTTATGGATCCCCTATTTCAGTGGTGGACTCACATAAATTCTTGGGTCTGACATTTGATAGAAAATTATCATGGCTCCCACATCTTCGTAATTTAAAAGCGAGATGCTTACAAGCCATGAATGTTTTGCGCTCTATTTCCGCTACTAAATGGGGTGCGGATAGGAAGATGCTTCTTTTTTTATACGGCTCTCTAGTTAGATCTAAATTGGACTACGGAAGTATTGTGTATGCATCTGCTTCAAAAAGTACTTTGAAGCTGTTAGACCCCGTACACAATCTAGGCATAAGAATTGCTATAGGAGCGTTCCGAACAAGTCCGGTAGAGAGCCTTTATGTAGATGCTTCTGAACCCCCGTTATGGTTAAGAAGAGCCAAACTCCTCCTGAAATATGCTCTTCGCATATATGGTGAAAGTCAGCACCCAGCTTTTGCCTGTCTATTTGGTAAACCTAGAATCCCTCCCCATCACTCTTATAGAAGCATCAACAATTGGTTCCAGAATCTTCTGGAGAGCCTGAACCTCTCATTTCCAGCCATGCATAGCCGAGAGGTCAGAGATGTCCCTCAGTGGATTCTTCCCCAACCAGATGTAAATTACAACTTATTCGGTGGGAAAAAATCAAATTTTTTGGAAGCCGAAATTAACGCACTTTTTAAGGTTTTTTTAGAAACCCTTCCTGATGGCTTCCACATATATACAGATGGGTCCAAATCAGAGGACGGGGTTGGCTGTGCATTCCTTATAGATAATACTATATTCTCCTATCATTTGCCAAACGAGTTTTCCATCTTCTCAGCGGAATTGGTTGCGTTAGCCAAAGCGTTAGAGTTCTATTTTCAATATCCAAATTCCAACATCTGGATATTCTCTGATTCTCTGAGCGCTTTGCAATCGTTGGAATATTTCAATTCTGAAAATCCTTTTGTCAAAAGAATCCAGGAATACCTCCATTTTTTGGATTCCCAACGTACCAGAATTCATTTTGTCTGGATCCCTAGTCATATGGGTATCCAGCAAAATGAACGGGTCGATAAGGCGGCGAAACACGCTATTACTCAGGTACCGATCTCGGAATTGCTGTCAATCCCCGAGCATTTTCACCCGATGATTTCCAAGAAACTCAAATCTTCTTGGCAGGAGTCTTGGCCTCTTCACCCAGCTAATAAACTTTTTGAAGTCAAGCGTTCCATCACACCGTGGTCATTACCTTGTCTAACAAATAGGCGGGAAGATGTTGTTCTTACTCGGCTTAGGATTGGTCACAGCCGTCTTACTCACATCCATTTATTAAAAAAGAACCAGCTCCATTGTGTTCTTGTGGAGCAATGCTAACTATTAAGCATATTTTAATCCAGTACCCTTTACACACTAAGCTACGACGCTCATTAGGGCTGAATCATTCCTTAGATTTTTTGTTGGGTAACAACCCCATAATTTTAAAAAAAAAGTGTTTCTTTTTTTAAAAATTATTCATGTTTTTAAATTCATATAATTATCTTTTTATTGCTTTTGTATTATATATATTTGATCATTAAGTATAGGTTTCATTTAGTGCCATTTACACACTAATCATATTCATCAGTTTTTATTAGGCGACAACTCAAAAGAAATTAAATTTTAATCATCTATTTTATAGTCAGTTAGTGCCCTTTACACACTAATGATTTACACAGAACCTATACAAATATTTCTTATTACGGGAGAACCCTGGAGGAAAATGTCGGTTTTTTTAAATTTATTAGGGTTTTTAAAATCTCATAGTCATAATTTTTATTGTTTTTCCATCTTTGTCATTCACGTTTTTATGGGTTTTTTTCCATCTGATTTTTTAAACTTTTGGCCCATAAACTGTGGGTTTTTAAACTTTCTGTCGGGCGCAAAATGGCCATAGTAGCCGACGCCCTAGAATTCCAACCAACCAACCAACCATCACAACAATCAATTCGTAGTAATGAGTTTGTACTATTAGAACACGAACCAGTGAACCGATTTGAAAAATTTTTTCTTTAACATAAATTGTCATCGATCCTGTGTATGTGTGTCAAGTTTCTGCTCCCTAGCTTGTTGGGAAGTTGATTTAATATGGATTACAAGATTTGACCTAAACAAACTAACATTGCAAGTTTAATAAAAGCTTTTAAAAATAGATCGGGCCTTTATTCGAGACCGCGGATTTTAGCTGAAATTTTTAGATAAATACACGGCTTTAATTTACGCCCCGGCCTGAAATCGAACCTTTACGGTAATCGCCTTCTGCAAATTCCTTACATCGGCCTCGGTGGCTCAGGGGTTGCCTGGTCGCCTCTGATGCCCGAGGACGACGAGGATTTTTTCAGGGGGAAAATCCTGAGATCACGCACTTCCTTCGGAAGGGAAGTAAAGCCGTTGGTCCCGTGTAGTCGTTTGCCGGCTGCAGGTTAAAGAACCCTTGCGAGGCAAAATTTGCGGCCCTTATAACGCCGTCCAGAAATGACCATGGCAGTTGAAAAGGACGTTAATACCAAACAAACCAAACCAAACCAAAACAAATTCCTTACTGTCGGTATCACCTTGGATAATGATACGTCTCCGAAGACATTTCGGAGGTAACAGCAATGAATGGCTTCAACATTATGTCTCATTCCATCTTCTGTTAAAGCTAGATCTTTCCTTTTAATGCACCGATTATTGTGCAACGGAGAATTTGTATATTTTTAAATCTAGAAGGTTACTCAACATTATTGCAACGGAGCTCTATCTTGTCCTGCAGCCGATCTTTAGTTTCAAAGTACAAAATTACAGAATGAAAATTAATTCCAACGTCTCGTATGCACCCAATAACTGCTTATTGCTAACTTGACATAGAAGCTTCAGGTTTTTTCTTCTGTACCTCGTGTCCTGTGTGTATTAAATGTTTTGCCACAGAAGATATCCGTTTATTCAATGGTCCTTAAAACGAGTCTCAAATACGTTGTTTAGAAACACTCCTGTAAACGAGGCTCTCAAACTATTTGGTTGGGTTTGGTTGGTATTAACGTCCTATTCAACTACTATAGTCATATCAGAATGGCATTAAAGGGGCTGCAAATTTTGCCTCGTAAGGGTTCTTTAACGTGCAGCCGGCAAACGACTACACGGGAACAAAGGCTTTACTTGCTTTCCGAAGGAAGTGCGTGATCTCAGGATTTCCCCCTGAAAAATCATCGTCGTCCTCGGCCGAGATCGAACCCGCTTACTCGGGCATCAGAGGCGATCACGCAACCAATAAGCCACCGAAGCGATCTCGAATTCTGTATTCCGCTGAATGATGGCTACAAAAAGACCGAAATGCGCATACAGCTAAATAAATTCTTGTGGACAAGAGGTTGTTTATTTTCTTTCTGTATTTATTTTATCGGTTCTCTTTATTATTCTCTCTTATGCTGATTAAATTAAATTTAAATAAACTTATCTAGCGCCGTACATGATTTATGGCACTTTATCATCAGCATAATAGGATATCATTTGTATCACATTGTATAAAGAAGTTTATAAATAATATTCTCTATTAAATGTGTTACTTACTAAACAGAGTGTGGCAAAAAATCAAAACGAACACTTTTATTGTCGCCTCTAGATAACCTGAGGAATTGGATCTATTTGCAAACCGCAGTCACATGTTCCTGTATCACCTTCATGATATTTATCACACTGTTTCCGAAACGAAAACTAAACTAATTTCCACGTGTTTCATTCGCTTAAAACAAAATATAATGTCACCAACTCGACCAATCACAAAATATAATGTCACCTTACTATTTGGATATCTGATCAAGCGCACAGCCTATTGTACTTCCCAGAACTGAGCAATTACACTAAAAATAAGATACGGAATCATCTGAAAAAGAAGGGAGTAGCCTTTTCTGTAGGACACATATGCGACTTTAAAAAAAGGGATAGAAACCAGCGCCGACGGGGATTCCTTTCAGAAGCCAAGGTTAAAACTTGTCAAAGAAGGATCTGAGGTTGTTGAAAGCCATGACTAATACGGAACCCAAAAGAAAAGGGTCAGCAAAGAGGCCATACCATACCAGGTTAAGAAATTGGATAAGAACTTATCTGGAAACTCAAGTGATACATATTAACAAAGAAGATCATTGGGAAACGTGTCCGTTGAACTTGGCTATTGTATCTGCGAGTCAACAAGGGTAAGTGGAAAATATAATCACAGATGAGACATGATTCTACTTGTCTGCAAGAAGCGTTTTCAGGAAGGTAGAATACATTTCAAGGGGCCAAAAGCAGACAGCCAAGCTTTAATGGAAATTTCAGCCAAAGGAACCACAAAACCAATCTTTGTCAAGTCAGGTGCGACGGTTTCGGCCGTTTATTTCATCAGCAAGATTCTGAAGCCATTTCTTAAGATCGTTGCCAAAACGTTTTATTCGGATAGAAATTTCATCTTCCTTCCCATGCGGCTATGAAAGTGAAAACTCAAGTTTCATCACACAGGAATACTGGTTACCAATAGTCCCGATTCTCCCCCGTGTGATTGATTACTTTCTCTGATGCTACCTGAAACAACGAATTAACAAACGCAGAATGTGAACATTAAATGGCCTATAAAGAGCCATTCGTCAGGAACTCAAACGCCTTCCCCAAGGGATGAACGATCGTACCTTCACTCCATAGCCACGAAGAGTACGACAAACTTTCCTTGCAAAAAGTGGTCATATTGAAAAACTCATTGAAATAAACACTTAGTTTTATTAACTTAATAGAGCTCGCTTCGATTTTTTGCCACCCACACAGTAGTTCTTAAAATTAGCAAAAGAAATTATTTAAGTGAAGTCTTTCTTACTTTAGAAGAGAAACTGAAGCTATGACAGGTTTTGTAAAGATTACATTGGGCAGAGCATCGAAGTGCGTCCTTTACTGGTAATTGTAGAAGTGGCTGTGAACCAACACCTTTTCCTTGCTTATGAAATTGCTTTATTTTTATTTCGGCAAAAGTGATATAAAAAATGACCATAGCCATTAATATGTGGATTGATGATATCTTGCGAAATAGGATAAACATTTTATCTGTAACAAAAATGAGGATTTTTACAATTAGTAACGCTTTTAATTATACCTTATGAGATTAATGTTGAAAATTTCAATTGAAGTTTTAAAAAGTAGTTGACTATTTCCTGACTTCTCTTCTCCAGACACTTAGCGTATATTTTCCCAGGAATGCTGAGCAAAGAGATGCCTCGATAGTTGTTGCAATCTCTCCGATCTTTCTTTTTGAAGTTAGGGACCACAAATTCTGTCTGCCATTGCTTATACTCTGTTTCCACGAACTGACAATTCTTCATTTGGGAAACTCGGTTTGATAAACTAGATTTGCGGATCTATTTTTAGTTCCACGAACCGAGTTTCTATCTCGTTTGTCCGATTGCATTGTGGTACTGTTTGAAAGTGCAGTATACAGTTAATTCTGGCATTCTCAACAATATGGATAACCAACAAATGCATAGAATTTTGTATATTTCTCTATTTATGCATTTAAAATATCTACTGTTTACTAATCAATAAATTAGTCCATTAGCCTTATTATCAGCATCATAATTTATGGCCGAGAGCGCTGAGGCGCAGGTCCTATCGCTCTCGCAACCAGCAAGTCGCGGGTTCGAATCCCGCTTGGGGCATGGATGTTTGTGATTGTCCTTTATTATCAAAAGAAAACCCCGTGTTGGGCTTCGGCCTGTTGGGGGCAACCCGCGGGTTGTTTAGATTATTATTATTATATATTTTATGTAGAATTTCCAAACCAAACACAGCTCAGCCATTTTCAAAATACAACTGCGAGTGCGAGTCTGCGATGCGAAACTAGTTTCGTCAATGAAACGAGTTCTCAGAACTAGTTTGAACGAAACGAGTTTCACACACAGTAGATGAAACGAGCTTCGGTTCCACAGCATTACGGATCCAGTTTCGCGAACCGAACGGTATCCAAGCAACTTGACACACCCGAGTCAGCCACAGGATATCATCCTGATTTAAGGGCTTTAACCGAATTTTATCATCTTCAGGGACTTAAGCCTGATTCCCACTGGACGGTAAGGACGGTAAAAATCAGCTGGTATTCCAAACAACCGTTATGACCATTCTCACTGAACGGTAAAATTTAAACATTCAACCAATCAGGAGTGTTTATACTTCGCAGTCGAAAAACCAATAGAATAACGGCTCTCATAACTTCTCAGACAAGAAGCGTGATCATGGCCAAAGCAATCCCAGCATTCTTGTTTCATGTGCTCTGCTGTGATTGGCTGGTTTCATCAACGGCACAGTAGAGACGGCTAGAAAGTTAAGCATGCTGGATCAACGGCACTGGCACAAGACTGCAAGCCGGTTGCCCTTGAGCTACGTTTCCATAGCAACTCCACCGGTACCGGCTGATTCGTGCTTGCCGTCCAGAGGGAATCAGCCTTTAATTGCTCATTTGACTTCTGCTTCAGTGATACTATCGTGACTCTTCTCCGCTCCAAGGTGACCTCAGTTGTTGCTGTCACCGGATTAAGAAGAGATGCAAAGTATTCCTTCCCCTATGCAATACACTTTTCTCCGTTTTTAGAACTCTGCCTCCCATCTGAACTCTTCAACGCTTGTTTTCTTAAATATAGTGCTCCGCTTTGAAAATTACGTCGTTAAAGTAATGTGACATTGGAGTCCATATTTTATTCCTCATTTGTAATAGTTTCTACTATAATAAATGTATTTATGTAGTTACTAGCCTTAATATCCGGCGTTGTTTGGATTTTAATAAAAAAAAAAGCTGTAAACTGAAAAGAGAAAGCTAATATGACTGAAAAAACTTGTCAAGAATAGTTTTTAATTGTCAGTCACATGGAATGGAAATGAATGCACCCTTGTCAGTCCTAAGGTTAGTGCCAATTGCGTATCAGTAATTACGCTCCATAACGAGAGCCGACTCCTTTGCCCTCCTGCCCGACGTTCACAATTCATGAACATTACGAATGCCGAATTCTATACCGTCTCACACACTTACCTTAATTCTGCCTTTTTTTCTGGATATGCCAAATGGAAGTATTTCACCAGGTCAAATAATCCGTTGTCTGTGCCCTTATAGAATCAACGCTTAACCATTTAAGAGACAGCTATGGTTTTGTACTAGCTTCTTCACCAATAACACTGGGCAACAAATTTTCAAAACTTTTCTGCCTCCGATATGAAAATAACCATTTTTTAATGAGTTGAATGTGCTGAACACGAATATGACTGTGAAAATGCAAAATTGGCTCTAGTTTTTTTGTAATCTGCAAAAACAATTGTGTACATAATAAAATGACTACCAATAGCTGTGGTCAACAACATTTTTGGTACCGGGGAAGATAGGTGTTCTAGACTAATTTGAGCGTGCTGATTCCAAATCTGAATTCCAAATTTCCCTATCACGTCAAGATCTCGAGTTATAAAAATAGTTTAAATTTTAACGGTAGCCATTGTTTAAATTTGACAACAGGAGACTGTTTTACACCACTGAAATTTAACATCCTGACGTGCTAGAAAAATTTGGAGTTCAGATATGGAATCAGCACACTCAAATTAGTCCAGAAAACCTACGTTTGTCAAAGTTGCAGTTCTACTGGATAAATATACACGTTGAAACGTAGAAAATGAACTAGATTAAATATCTCAAACTAGAGCCAATTTGAAAAAACTGATCTCATATTCGGAATCAGTGCAACAAATTTACCATAAAATGACTTTTAAATGATTGGAGGCAAAATGTGTGTTGACCAGTGTAATTAAAAATGTTGTACGTACGTGAAACCCTACAACATCCTCATTGTTAGCATAAATGACTTGTGCCCTTGGGGGGGGGGGGATGTAGATGCTCATTCCACATGTACAAAGGAGACTGCTATTTTAAAATGTGTTTTGGGTGCTTCGAATACAAATGGCATACCGAAGTGTTACTTTAGAACGACTATGCAAATTGAGGATTATTATTAATCATGTAATCTTTATCATTCTTTCAACTAGCTTGTGCTTATTCTGAGGCTAGTAGCGCTACAACGGATATTGTCAATTGCAAGAATCAGCGCATATATGGTGCTATATCGGCAAGACATACATCTCAATAATGGGATAGTACTGTTCTTCTATAAACGAATACACCGGGACTTGACATGATCTTACAGTTTCAAGGAAGAATGCCATGTGGCATCAAACTGTATGACTTAACAACATTTTCTTATTTGTGTGCAATTTATTTATTATTCATTATAATGCAATATGTATCTCATCGTTCCCAAGAGTGAATGAATAAATTAACTGTTAATTACAATCCCTCTCCTCTCTCATAGAATCCTTCCACTGCGTAACTCTATAAATATTTTACACGTGATAATAATTTTATACGGTTATATTCCAGGTGGCTAGACAAACTTTAGAAACTCAGAATAAAATAAACACGCCAAGAAACTGTGGACACTGAAATAAAGTAAAGACAACAGAAACCGCTAAACCTCAAAATGATTTAATAAATACTCAGATGTACAATTCATGAACCAAGTTCACTTCATCAGTGAGTGATTTACAAGAAGAAAACCCCGCTTTTATAAGCAAAGGTACAGAGGTCGTTAGGATCTACGAAAACAAGTTGCATATGCGCCTGCCGATTGTAGGCATTTATATAACAACTATCTCCCTGCGCTGTTCAAAGTATCAGATTGAGCATGATGCCGCCGAAAATCGCTCCATTCTGGGAAGGGTACATAATAGCTCTTTCCGACGCAATTTATAGTTATTCCGCAATTATAAAGGGCTGAAAGGAGGGTCGATTTTCTGTGTCAAAGAAGGTACAAGGCACTAAACCGTAAAAGTCTAGCCAGCAGTGGAGCCATTCCATCAGGGTAAAAAAACAGCTCAATCCCGACCCTTTTCTAGTCGTACACAAGAGGTGGTCCGTAAATCCGAGCTCTCGTCAAAGGGCCTAATCCTGCAACGCAGAAGACCATTGCTAACAAGATAAGGACTTCTGTTTACACTGTAAACACTATTATCAACAGGGACCTACACCTGCAAAAGCGTAAGAAGAGCCACGTTCACAAACTGTTACCACGCATGTCAGTGAATGGCATGTCAGTTAATGCCATCTAGCCGATGAATAATTGAAATATATCGTGACATTGGACGAAGCATTCTTTTATCTCAGTGACTACAATATTTTACCATCCACGAGGCTCTAAGGACTTCGAAAAATGGCACACGGAATGTAAAGAAACTATTCCACAGGGCTTCATGATTGTTGCCGGTTATGGGTACAACGGTAAACTGACCCTGCACAAGATAGATAGAAACACCAAGATTAACTCAGCCTACTACCAGGCTAACGTTCTAGCACCTATTTTCACCCGGGATATCCCTGTTGTGTACCGGGCAGACGCAAACCGGGTGTGGGTCCACCAGGACAAGGCATGAAGCCATACATCAGCGTCGACGCGGCAGTTTCTTCAACGCATGGAGCGAGAAACGGGAATCCACTCCATACCCTTTCAGGAGATACCCGTGAAGTCCCCAGACGCCTCACCTATGGACTTTTATGCCTTTGGGTTATTGAAAAAGGCCGTGGGAAACCGACGTCCGCGTACATTAGACGGATTTTGGAAAGTCTGTCAGGAGGAGTGGTTGAAGATTGATATGAGTGTACTACGTTGAAGCCTTTTTCAATGGAAACTCCGATACAGAGGGCGAATTGCAGGGCTATCAGATTGAGCACAATCACTGGTGGCGGAAAGGATTCTCAGCTGGTCACGGACGTGTTTAGTTCGTTTTCATAGATCCCTAACGACCTCTGTAATTCACAAAGACCAATAACAAAATAATGTAAAGAATAAATAAAAACAACAAACCAATCGGTGAATTTTTCCCACCTAATCAATTCCAGTCTAGAATATAGGAGCCCCCAAACTAACGCAGGATAATTTTGATAAAAGGAGACAATCAACTATAGGCATAGGTTCTTCATCACTATTCAATAAATGGTTTAGATCTGTGGTTTTTATTTTTAACAATTTCCATAGATTCTAAGAAGTTTAACATGTTTACATCTCTACAGGGATGAACATTTTGAGCAAGTCTGTTGAAAAATTGTTTCTCAGTCAAAATATGGTCGGCAAAAGGCGAGATCCCCATTTTAACATTATAAACGCAGGAAACGTGCTCCTTTATTATTTTTTGAACTCCTTTCCTTGAGCTGCCAATATAAAACTCCCCTCCGTGGGCACTACCTTGACGTAGTGAAGGGGCTTGAGTGCCTCAATGATGTTGAGTGCCTATGCTGGATACGGCCACCCATGCCAGACAGGCCTTAGCTGAGGGGTCAGACTAAAAGTGTCCGGTCGGTTGTGGACCCTCCCAGGGTACCGGTGCTCGCAGCGGAGGCCTCATGGACCTCCGTTGCGACCAATACGTCCACCCGCGTGTTGGCCGTGCACGGCGACCCGAACTCGGGGGAAAGGGGGATCCTGGTAGTTGCGGGAAGGCTATCCGGACTAACACACCACTTTGGCTCCTGCTTCTCCGAGAGAAGGGAGTCTGAAACAAGCCCGTTCAGAGTAATCGGCCGGTCGGACCTCCTCGGAGGTTCGGCTTGAGGGTTAGGCTATGCCTATATCCCCCCGTATCCCTGATGCCAATGTGAATCCCCTTGTTGGGCTCGGTAGTGGGTGGGGAGCGAGGGGCTGAATTTTTCCAAACACTCTATGGAAACCAACCAAAACACCCAAAACTTTTCCAAAAACAGACCTCGTAAATTAAAATGCAAACATCCGAAATTTCTTGAAATTTCTTGTTGTGATGGCTCAAGTTTTAAAGGTACATATCCTTTTCTGACAGCCAAGGATATTAAAAGGATTATCGGCGATGTTAAACAAGTAAATGGACTCTATAATGGCCACTTTCTTGTGGACGTAAGAGAGGATAAACAGGCAAACAACTTATTATCTCTGAAAAAATTTGCAGTAAAGCTGTTGCAGTAGCTCCTCACGCCACCCTTAACTTCAAGAAGGGCGTCTTTTCCTGTTCTGATCTTCAAGGCCTTGACGATGATACATTGAAAAAAGGTTGTAGATATAAAAAGGATTATGCAAAAGTGAAATGGTTCACTGATTCCGACACACACCTTTATAGTAATCTTTGAGGGAACCTCATTACCTGAAGTAATTCATCTGGGCTACATACGAGCAAGAATTAGACCTTTCATTCCAAAACCTATGAAGTGTTTTAATTGTCAAAGGTATGGTCACTCAAGGTCAAATTGTAAGAGCAACAGTATTTGTGGTAAATGCAGCTAATCTGACCATGAAGCGGATGATTGTGTAAACCAATCTAAATGCAGAAATTGTCTCGGTCCTCATCCTGCCATTTCTCGAGATCGCCCGGTTTGGAAAAAAGAAAATGAAATTCAGAAAATTAGAGTTACGAATAATATCTCCTTTCTAGAGGCTCGACGTAGATTTGAACAAAATAATTCTTGCCCGTATACTTACTTCTCAATTGTTAAATCCTCAAGAAATTTAAAATCGATAGGTATTGTAACAGATTTGAGTTTTTCAATAAAAGATTTTCCGGCCAATCCAGTAGAGCCTGTAAACACTATAACTAAAACCAGTACAAATGATAATCAAACGAAAGAGGACAAGGTAGGAAAGCCTGATGCGGCTAACATTCCTTCATCTCCTACCTCTTCCCCTCAGTCCTCGTGCTTCCTTCCTCAACTACCATTAATTCCACCACCGAAAGAGGACACTAGGAAGCGATCCTCTGAGATATTTCCTCCCATGGATCCTCAGAGGAAAAGATTCACGCAAGATCCTTCATGCGCTGAAGAGGAAATGGAAGAATTAAAATATTCTCTTTTAATTGTAAATGTATCTCCGAATTCGGCCAAAGAGCTTTCTTACGCTACAGGCATTCCTACTACTACTTAATTTATATAGAATGCTTATACTACAATGGAATATCAGAGGTTCTTTCCCTCGTCTCGAAGACCTAAAGCTCCTTGTTAATGAATATGGAATTTCCGTTATGGCCTTGCAAGAGACTTTTCTATTGCCAGCTCATTCTCCAAGGTTACATTAACCGTAAAAATAACATATCTGGTGAGAGAGCTTGTGGAGGGGTAGCTATTTTAATTAACAGGAAACTTCCCTACAATATTATTTCGCTTGCCTCTCCTTTGCAATCGATAGCAGCGTAAATTCTCATAGGGAAAATGTTCATTTGTTCGATATATCTTCCACCCGAAGAGAAACTAGAAATGAAAAGTTTAAGCTCTAATTAAAGAACTACCTTCTCCCTTTTTACTTTTAGGTGACTTTAATGGGCACAATTTTATTTGGGGCTCGCGTTACATTTCTAACAGAGGGCGTATAATTGAAAACATTATCCAAGAATTCAATATCAGTTTACTTAACGAACCTGTTCCTACGTATTTACACTTAAGTAATGGATCTGTCCTTATAATCTTCCACTATCACGGCCCAAAGTCAGTGGTCGATTTGTTCAGATTTACATGGCAGCGACCATTATTCAATATTCATCGACATTTACACGACTTTTAGACACACCGTTTTACCCAGATGGAATATAGCCAAAGCAGACTGGACATCTTTCCAATCCTTATTAACTTTTGAAACTGATATAAAACCTGAATCTATAGATGCAGCTGCTGAAATTTTCACTTCACAAGTCCTTCAAGCAGCTGAAGTTTCCATTCCAAAAATTAAGAATTCCTCCTCAAAAATTCCAGTTCCTTGGTGGAATCAAGACTGTGCCCTGGCTATCAAAAAAGCCTTACGCATATTTAATTCACAACCAACACAAGCGAATTTAATCTCATACAAGCAAAAAAGAGCCAGATGTCGTCGAATTATTTCAGAAAGCAATATACTCTTGTGGAGACATTACATTTTCACAATAAACACAAATACTTCTCCTTCAGCCATATGGAGAAAAATTAGGAAACTTAACAGGAAACCTACTTCTCATAATTTTCCCTCAATTAAGTACAATGGAAATCACGTATGCAGTCTAGAGACTATAGCAAATATCTTTGGTTCATTCTTTTCCTCTTCTTTTCAGTCCAAGTACTATACCCAGTCCTTTCAGCGACAGAAAAATTTAAGGGAACGTTATTCTTTAAACTTTAACTCGCAGAAATTAGAAGATTACAATTTTTCATTTTCTAAACAAGAACTTTTATCTGCTCTTAATTGCACACATATTTCAGCTCCAGGCCCCGGTATGATCATATACCCCTTCCTTAAACATTTGTGACAAAAAGCATTGGATTACCTCCTTTCACTATACAGGGTGTAAATTAACTCCTTCAAAAAAACTACACTACGGTGTAGACCAGGGCGTCCAAATCGTGTACGTCGCCCGCGTGCGACATAAAAAGCTCGCGGGCAAAGCTCACGGTCAACATAAAAAGCTCGCGGGCAAAGCTCACGGTCAACATAAAAAGCTCGCGGGCAAAGCTCACGGGCAAAGCAAAGGAGATAGTCCAACACTCAGGAGGGGAGTGGATGCAGTCTGTCCTATGCAGTGTTGTCAGACTTTAGGGGGCGATTTCGTTAAATGAGGCATTATTTTTTTCGTTACTGATACTTGCTTGTTTTTCGTCTCGCATAACATGGTGCACATTCCGAAAAAGCATAAAATCACTGAACCAGTATTTAAACCGGAGTGGGAGAATCTGTTTTGTTTTGTTTTGTTTTTTCATTTAACAGGGATCGGATTCTAAATGCTTAATATGCAATCGTGTCCTGTCGATGATGATGATACACGAGCACAGCTCAAATGCGTAAACAGTGACTTAGATATTTTTCAATTCCCCATACGAGCGGTCAACAAGAGAAGAGAGGAAAAGAAAATACAATTCTACCTGACATCGAGAAAATTGTCACATTAAAACGAAGGAAATAAAATGGTATACTGCCACGGTTTTTTTTTTACGGTATCGAATTGATAATCAGCAACTCGACTTTAAGGAACTGATCAACGTAATGTGCAATAGGGGGGGGGGGGAAGGAAAATTTCCCGCGTGCACGGGCGCTGCCCGCGGACAGAAATCTTGGACAGCCCTGGTGTAGACGAAATTCAGGCGGTTAAAGTGATATAAGACACTTGGGGTCGCAAATCGCAAGCAACGCCGTAAATTGAACCTCAAACTAAGGTGAATGGCGTATCTAAGTTTTTGAACTTGTTATTTAAATGACTGTATGTTTCAATCAAAACAATGGCAACATACGTGCATATAAATATAGTCGCCCAAATTTGGCTCGTGCTACGCAGCGCCACGCCATTCAGCTTAGTTTGAGATTCAATTTACGGCGTTGCTTGCGATATGCGACCCCAAGTGTCTTATATCACTTTAATCGCCTGAATTTCGTCTACATCATAGTGTAGTTTTTTGAAGGAGATAATTTACACCCTGTATAACGCCATCTGGTAATCTGCTTCTCTCCCTGAGATTTGGAGAGAAGCCATTATAATCCCAATAGCTAAACCAGGGAAAGATCCAACACTTCCATCTAGTTATCGTCCAATAGCTTTAACCAGTTGTATCTGTAAGCTTTTAGAAAAAATGGTTTTGGTTCGATTAGTATGGTTCTTAGAGCCAAATAACCTTATCCCAAATTATCAAAGCGGGTTTCGCTATTCCAGATCCACATTAGACCAACTAGTACGTTTAGAACACGAAATTCATTTGGCTCAAAAATTTAAACATCATATGGTGACAATATATTTTGACCTGGAAAGGGCTTACGACTCCACCTGGAGATTTGGCATTGTTCAAAAATTACACGACTATGGTCTAAGAGGCAATCTCTCAAATTCGTAAAAAATTTCATGGAAGATAGATTTTTCAGGGTCCGAGTGGGCTCTTCTTTTTCAAATTACTTTATTCAAAAAAATGGAGTTCCCCAAGGCAGCATACAAAGCCCAATGCCTTTTCTTATAGCAATTAACGATGCCAGTTACCATATTCTCCCTTTGGTATCTACATGTATCTCATTGTACGTTGACGACATTGCTATTTATTGTCGAGCCCCCTCAATGCTATTTGTTGAACGCCAACTGCAAATAGCAGTGAACAATTTACAAAGTGAAAGTGTCGGCTTCAAGTGGAGTGAAAGTGTCGGCTTCAAGTGGGGTGAAAGTGTCGTCTTCAAGTTTTCCACTCAGAAGAAGGTGGCTGTTCACTTCTGCCGTATAAGGGCATTACATCCAGATCCGGTTTTACTTCTTCAAAACTCTCCTATTCCAATAGTGCCTTCATATAAATTCCTTGGACTTATTTTTGATAATAAACTCACATGGATCCAACACATCCGAAACCTAAAGTCCAAATGTTTACGTGAGATGAACATACTGCTGTAAGGATTGCCTTCTGTCTTGGCTCCTTAATTGTAAAGGTATCAACCGTAGCCAGCGATTGCCTCTAAATGTGAGTTTCAAGATTTGCAGTCGTGAATGCGCCACTGCCTAAAGGCAGAATTTTGAATGATCGTGGCCGAATGAGTGGTTAAGAGTTAATATGAAACCCACACCAAGATTCTCCGCTTAACAGGCACGGCCCACGAAAGGATCCAATAAAGAAAGATAGACTCAAGATCTATGGTGTAACGAAATAATAAATAAATTTATTCATATGAGAAACAATTAAAGTAAATGATATTTAAATAACCTTCGACCTCTCTACCAGGGTCGGAAAAGAGTGATGTAACTAATTAAAACAACTGATTTAGTCATAATAAATGAATCTCAATAAAATTGGCATCAAGTAAAATGCAGTAAATAATCATTATAAAAGTAACTCATGAAATGTACGCCTCAAAAGATAAAACAATCTTTAAATTTGCGCATAGCTTTAGCAAATGAAAACTCAGTTAACTAAACAATAGAATCAAGTATAATATAATAACGGCAATCAAACCCATAAAAATGTAATGGCAAAGAAAAACGCTTTAAAATGGCCAGGGACTGAAAATCAAGATCTATAACTCAAAACGGAACAGCAGCATCAGCATCATGGTGGCTTTATAACGGCGTGGCAGGACCTATCTTTGGTCATTTCGGGTCGTCTACTTCGTTCGTCTGAACATGGATACGGCGGCAAGGCATCTCAGGAAAAGGGACAAAGACTAACTGGTCAATTTACGGGACAAAAGCATTGTTAACGCGGGGGCACCGCGATGGAAAGTCAACATTACAGAAACCTCGTTAAATCGAGCAAAAATAATAGAAAAACTGATTGCACCAACTTAAGTTGAAGAAAACGTTAAATAAATGAATTTAGGTGTTCCCTCTCATGCAGGGTGTGCGAAACTGGACATTTGGAAGCAGTGGGTTCTGCAGCCAACCGAGAAACCTAGGTTCCAGTCATCGACACTTACGCCCGCGACAGCCTACACGAAAAGGGCAAGAATCAGGAAAAAGCCGCTGGAACGACCCGACGGTGCAACTGCCAAGATCATTCTCCCAGATCGAGAAAATCCAAGTTTCCTCGTCCAAACAGGAATCGAACATCCGACCAATGGGCGATCGGGTGACGTCACGCGGGTCATCCAAGATGCTTCAAACCTGGGTCAACCGGATCAAACCGCCTGGACATCTGCACTTAGTTTTAGGCGCCTAGTAGACGCACGGCCACCTGTTAGAATCCAGAAGGCTCCAGAGAAATGCCCAAAAGGCAATAAGGTTGTCACCGAAGGTCCGAAATAGTCGTGGGCGGTGGGGCGAGTTTTTCTATTCTTAGCATAACTGCTCGCCCAAACGCTACGGTTTGACCCGCATTCAATAGCTGGACAATCTCAAAAGACATTGAGATGACAGGAAGAAAGAGGGAGCAAACGCTCCTTTCCCAGTAAAACAGGCTAAATTGCCTAAGAAAGAGGAAGCAACATTAGTCATGCTTCACTCGAGGCCATAAAACTTCTCAGCAACTGAACAAAGAGATTTCAAAGGATCTCTATTAAAATTCTAGCTCAAAAATTTCTCAAAAATACAGAAAGCTCAACTCGTTTTAGAAAACGTTCAAAAGAATATCAGATGCTTACAGCTACAGCATAAACTGCTGTTTGTAAATGTCAACAGAAAACCAATTCAATAAATGTCCCCAAATGCGTAATAAATAAATAGATACGCATAGATGAATAATAAATTATTCGTAATGACAAATAAAATCCGTGTAAGGTCTGAACCTTTACACTGCGCTCAATTTCCTCAACACAATGGGGAGCTGATAGACATGCTCTATTAAATCTACATAGAGCCTTAATAAGATCCAAGCTTGATTATGGTTGTTTCATATATGCAACAGCCTCTCCCAGTGTATTAAGGTTACTTGATCCTGTCCATAACTTAGGGATCAGAATCGTCACTGGAGAGTTCCGAACTAGTTCCACAGATAGTTTATATGTTGAAGCATTTGAACCACCCCTCGAAATCAGAAGAGCCAAGCTTCTGCAATATGCTTCCAAGATTTGGGATCAAACACAAGATCCAGCAAACAATTGTCTTTTTAAAAAGATTCCCAATGGCTACATAAACGGGACACGTAGTATAAATAGAAATTTACAATTGTTAATGGAGGACCTGGACAATAATTTCCACCCCATGTTTAATAGAGGTACAGGAGATCCTCCCCCATGGCGTATTATACTTCCTGAAGTTATTTTTAAGCTTTGTCCGGGAAAAAATCCTCTTGTCTACCTGAAGAAACTGGTTTCCTTTATCGTGGATTTTAGATAAATACCCCGACCGGGTCCCTATTTTTACAGACGGTTTCAAAACCGACAACGGAGTAGGTTGCACATTTTCGGTAAATAACCTTGAACATTCTCTGCGTTTACCTGATCATTTTTCTGTTCACTCGGCAGAATTAATGGCCATAGCGAAGGCTCTAGAATATTGCCTTTCTTTTCCAAATAATAAATTCATCATTTTCTGTGATTCACAGAGTGCTCTTCACTCTCTTATTCAATTTAACATCCGTAATCCTTTTGCCCAGAGAATTCAAGAATACCTATATCATCTAGAAACTTTAAATTCTAAAATTATGTTTTGTTGGATCCCTAGCCATATGGGCATATCCCATTTAAGATCTTTTGTAAATAAAGATACTATTTAAGAAATTCAGTACTTAATAACAGATTTGTTTGCGTCTATCTGCTAAGAGTCACATACAGCTAAAGTTACAATGTTTACAAACTATTAGTAGGATGTTTGGTGTTAACGTTATTAGGTTTTAATCACATCGATAGTTAAAATGAACTTGCTGATAAGGCAGCAAAAAATGCAATATCCAATCTGCAATTTTCAACAATTAAGTCTATTCCAGAACACATACAGGGTGATTCAGTCAATTTCTGACCATTTCAGTACTATGATTTATTGACCCATTAATGTTTACAAACTTAGCATTTCAGTATGATATTTTAGGCAGTTCGGAGTTTTTATTCCCGTGGAAAAGTCTTGATGTGGCCACCACGAACGTTTTGAACTGCTCGCAGCCAAATGGTGAAGTTGTTCAAAACTCTATCCAGGATTTCTGCATCCACAAGGGTGCAGCATTCGACGATGCTTTATCGCAGCTGGTCTAGGGTTCTTGGTGCTTTAGTGAACACATTGTCTCTAAGGAACCCCCAGAGATAAAAATCACATGGGTTTAGGTCAGGACTCGTAGGGGGCCAAAGAAAGCTACCCCCGAATCGATCTGGAAACCTGTTTGAAATGACACGATTTCCGAATTTCTGATTGAGAAAGTCTAGCACTTCATTAGTGGTGTGAGGCCTAGCCCCATCCTGTTGAAACCATTGATGTCGAAGCGGTATACGCCTCCTTTGCAGCTCGGGGATGAAAAAGGTTTCCAACATGTTAAGGTAAGCCTGTGACGTTACGGTGCCCTCAAAAAAGAACGGACCAATGATGCCTCTTTTGGAAATCGCGCACCAAGCCATAACCTTTCGTGGATGAAGAGGTGACTTATGGATCTCATGAGGGTGCTGGGAACCCAAAAACGAACGTTGTGTTTATTAACGTCACCTGACAGATGGAAGAAGGCCTCATCTGACACCCACAGGTTGTCCACAATGTCCTGATTGGCTTCCATTTCTGCTACAAACTCCATCGTAAATTGTTGTCGCTTCTGTCTTCCAGTGTCTGTTAACTCCTGATAAACATGGATCTTATACGGGAACAGGTGTAAATCCTTTCTCAAAATTCACCACGTCGTGGTATATGACAGCCCTTCTTCAATGGATAGGCGGCGAACAGATTTTTTGGTTGGGGAATCGACCAACCTTGTGCGAACATTTTCGACAACTTCGGCCGTTCGAACACGAGCTTCGCTCCCGCCTTTTTTCTTGCATTTAACACATCCTGTTTCACGAAATTGTTTGACAAAATCTATGATTGCTTGCCTGCCTGGTGCGTCTCCACACTTATACTCCTTTCGGAACTTTCTTTGCACGGTTACAGGTGATTTTGTCTCGAAATACCATTCGACAACCTTGCATTTCTGCTCTGTTGATAAAGCGGGCGCCATTTTTCAACAATACGATTTTCATGCAGCGCCTTTGCAACAATACGAACTCCAACTATTTAGAAATTCGATATAGTGCTCATATTCTTTCAATTGTTTATCCCTAATGCACGTCATTCGTGTGAAATGGTCAGAAATTGACTGAATCACTCGGTATATCCCCTGATTTATAAGCGACTTTTACAACATTGGCAGTCAATTTGGTCTTTAAATTTAACAAATAAGCTAATTGAAATAAAACCAATCATTAGCCCATGGAAATCCTCCTTTAGTCGTATCAGACGTGAAGAAGTAGTTCTAGCCAGATTACGTATAGGCCATAGTAGACTCACCCATAGCTTCTTACTAAAGAATGAACCCAGCCCAAAGTGCTCATGTGGAACTCTACTTAGCATCAAACATGTTTTGATAGAATGTCACCTATACAAAGATTTAAGAAAGCTATTGGATCTGCAGAACTCGTTAACAAGAATTTTAAAAGCTGACTCTCCTTTAATTAAAATAATATTTTTATTTTTAAAAAAGCTCCATCTTTTTAAACTCATTTGATTTTAACTCGAGAATTAATTTTATTTTATTTATTTATTTAAATTTTTTTTCTCATTGCTCGATACAAATAGATTGTGTAGTTTTAGCGATTCTCATTATTCTAATACTCAGTTTCTAAATCCTTTTAGAATTTTTATCTAGCTATAGGGCGCAAATGACCTTAGACCTTGACACGCCCATTATAAAACCAAACCAAACCAATATAAAACTTATCACATGATCCGCATTTAAACCTCTAGACACCTGCCGTTCATTTTCGGGAATTCTATCTTTAAATCTACTAATTTTTCTCTTTGTGGTATTCTTGCTAGTAGGCTATAAACAATTTTGGCATTAAAATTAACGCAGATCTTACGGAGGCCAGTATTCAAGTTTGGGTTAGGTTATGTTCAAAAATACCGCGTATACAGGGTATTTACCAAATATATTGCAAAAATTCATTGGTGATTCTTTGCGTTATTTTAAGAATAGTTTGTTCTTTGGTGATTTTTGGAATGCCGCTTTGTTTCGAAGATATAAGTCAATAATTGTTTTTTTGACAAAAGCATCACTTGATATCTTTTAACAACATTTTGATTACTAAAAACGTACTTAAATCCCTTGGATTTTTTCTGTGAGCCATCTGAAATCGTTAGTTTATACTATTAGCGAGTGAAAGGAAATATAGAGGGCGCCACGGTCACTCTACTATGGCTGCCGTGGGTGGTACAGAAGCGTGCGCTAGTGAATGAATAGATATCGTCGATTCAAGAGAAATGAACGTAATTTTTCAGACAAATTCCTTAGCAAAAAGTTTTGACTATGCAGGAGGAGAGGGTAGACGATGTTTCGTAGAAGGAAGGGCGGTGGTGGATGCGAAACAAATCCTTACATGCTGTATTGTTCATCGGACTAAACAAAAGCATGAAGCTATTTTCTCTGTCTACAAACATCCAAGATCCAGTCTGTCATCACCTCCGCATGAAATTAACATTGCTGGGGAGGCTACAGCAGACAGAAGGATTTGCATGTGTTTCTGCACACCCAAAGCTGGAAATTCCGGAAAATGCAAGCGTATAATTGGAACTTTTTCGGTTAAAGTCCACAGTAGCCTCCCCTAATTTTCTCGGATGACATTGGTCAGTCCCGTCGCGTTCATGCTCTGAATTTATTATTGTAACACATCTAATTAATAAGTAAATGATTTATCGTATTATAGAAATTATATTTTAAGAAATTTATGCGGAAAAAAAATCACGAAAGTCCCGTAATGGTGTGTGTTAAATGATGGGCAGCCATATTTCTCCATGATTGGTAATTAATGTCGGCCTAGCCGCCCGTCATTTAACGGGACTTTCACGGGACTTTCGTGAATATTTTCCGCATAAATTTTGTTAAGCATTTATGTATTTGCTATTTTTCAGTTTTGCCACTAGGTGGCATTACTTGTTCTTTTCCTCTTCTTACTGTAGCACTCATGAAAAAAACATCGTAAGTTTTTTTTCTCTCGTACAACTCGTGTATTGCCGTCGTTTTCTTTCGCCAAATACAACATCTATGAGTTCATGAA
>JAHWFO010095131.1:52397-79243 GCA_023313115.1 Rhysida immarginata
TTGCCGTCGTTTTCTTTCGCCAAATACAACATCTATGAGTTCATGAATCGCAAGTATAAACCTTCTTAAATTTGTCATCATAAATAATATAAACATTTTGGTCCTTCGATCCGGCAACTATCGAAGTTATTTCTCTTAAGTGCTTTGCTTTCATGAACTCAGTTGATCATTGCTCCTGGTCCTTCAAACTGTTGAATGTGTGTTTTTGCTGAGAAAACATCGTGATGTTTCTTTCCTCCACTTCAGTGTACTGATTATTCGGCGTGTTTGTGACTGTCTTGCCGCTCCATGCTGTCGTTTGCTCAACACTGATTCGACTTCCCGCCATCACTTCTGTTTTCCCGCCATTCCGCCATCTTGTTTCTACGCATCTCCTCCTGATTCAACTTGCTGGCTTCATTAAATACAATGGATCCAAAAAGAAAACGCTCTTCCATCAAAGCTATGCTAACTCGTTTTGAATCCCCTGTTCGAGCACTAGAATCTACAAATTCTTCTGTGCCATTGAATAATTTCGATACTGTTCAATTGTGTGAACGACTGCTCAACATAGAACCATTAAGCCTACTCGCTTCGTTTCATGAGATTCAACTAGAGATCGATGCAGATGAAACAAACGATATTGACTGTGAATCAGCAGAATTTGAAGCTAAGTACTTTAACATAATTACTAGTGCTAAGTGTTTGTTAGAGAGAAATATGCCTCGCCCAACCTCATTGTTTCAAAGCACCGTCGGGAAGAATCTTTTAAGCATTCCAAGGAGCTTTAGCTGTGACGCAGATATAATTTTAAATTTGAATATCTCACGTTTACTTGCACTTGGTTTAAATAAACAGTGGAAATATCTTTGATTCAAAACGCATTCACACCATTTTTAAATATAGGCCTAACTTCAATTAGCTATTTTAACAATAGGCCTAACATTAATTAGCCATTTTTGGCTATAGGCCTAACATTAATTAGCCATTTTTAACTATAGGCCTAACATTAATTAGCCATTTTTCACAATAGGCCTAACATTATATAGTCATTTTAACTTAGGCCTAACATTAATTAGCCATTTTTCACAATAGGCCTAACATTAATTAGCAATTTTTAACAATAGGCCTAAGATTAATTAGCCATTTTTCACAATAGGCCTAACATTATATAGTCATTTTAACTGTAGGCCTAACATTAATTAGCCATTTTTAACTATAGGTCTAACATCAATTAGCCATTTTTCACAATAGGCCTAACATTAATTAGCCATTTTTAACTATAGGCGTAACATTAATTAGCCATTTTAACAATAGGCCTAACATTATTTAGCCATTTTTAACAATCGCCCTAACATTAATCAACACATTTAACAATCGCCCTAACATTAATCAACACATTTAACAATAGGCCTAACAGCACTGAATTTTAAAATGAAATGAGCACGTGCATCAAGAGATCTTCATAACAGGCACGTGCTCCAAGCTGCCATCAACAATGCTTAAATGATAAACAAAAAGTAACATTATATTCACTTATGACTCGTCAGTAGGATTCGATTGATATATTACATGCCCTAAGTTCATATTCTTATCGTTAGTGCACGTGCTTGAAGGGGTCCACGAGAGCTCATCAAAAGTTGATATATCGCAGTTAAGTTCTTCCATTTTCATGTTTTCGTGCAAACGATGGCTGGCCGTGCACATAAAGGTACTGATTAAGCTTGTATTCTTATATATAGCTTTAGCTAAAGCTCATAATAAGGGATCATTGAAGTACTTTTTGGGGGTCATTTTCTCGGACGTAGCATTTCGAAAATCGAAAACAATGACATATTCATCTTGTGCTCATCATTCTCGTTCGAATGACATATTACATGCCGTATATTGCCAATAAAAAAATTTAATGGGGGGGGGTCAATAGTCACGTGACTGTTAGACCGATTTCAATCACAAACTAATCAGGTGAGCTCAGGAAGTGTCTCTATCGAAGAGCGAAAGCAGAATTTAAAAAAGTTAAAGCGTTCTCGAGTAATCGTCGGACATACAGACGGACAGACAGACAGACAGACAGACAGACAGACACACACACAAACAGAGCGAAACCAATATATGCTTTTCAGCATATAATAAAGAGCATCAGAGAGATACATTCCTTGTCTATCTTATCAACTCCAAATTAGATAACACCACTGTAAAAGAATTTGAAAACAAGACTGCTACTTCTGTCCAACTACATTAGATGATCTCATTAAATTTCTAGAAAACAAGGCCTCTTTATTGGAAATTTTAGAACAAAGACATGCTAAACCCACAAATGAGCGATCCTCCACGTCAAGAAGTTTCGTCTCGATGTCGTCCTCTTGTCCAGTCTGCAATAAAGATCACAACTTATACTCTTGTTCCATTTTAAAATCTATGCCTGTCAAGGAACGTTTTGCCAAAGTAAAGAATTTAAAATGCTGCATAAATTGCCTTTCTAAAGGTCACTTCGCTATGAACTGTAGCTCTAAGCACAGCTGCAATAAGTGCAAAGCTAGACATCATACTCTTCTACATCTTGATCCCATAACTATTCCTGAGAACTCAGTTGTTGAAAATGATACAGTCACCCTCTCGGCGTTGTCCTCTTCCGAACAATGTGCTATTCTCTGTTGTGAATGTTGTTGATCATCATGGTCAAGTTCATCAGGCAAGCGTTCTACTTGATTGTGGTAGCACTTCATCGTTTGTAACTTCTTCTCTATGTAAGAAGCTCCAGCTGCCTCAAACTCCAGTCAACATCCAAGTTCAGGGTATCACCAATTCTACGGAAGGTTGATTCAGATAAAATGAGACGACTTTAAACGCCGCGTATGACCTTGACGGAATGTGATTTTCATGACTCGTCCACTATTCACGGGGATTAGTTTTGTATACACTTGTTGCTGTTATTTCGGACATTTCGTGCTGAAACATGGCTTCCAAAGTCACAGGAAGGGTATATGTTTGGCCTTTCCGACGCTAACTTCAGTCTTTCGTGCATTGTGGAATTATGCAAACGAAATGGTATTGTGGTATCCAAAGCTACTGTGGGTCGAATAATCAAAAAGAACAAATTGCGACCATCTAATGAACGTGGATGAGCAGAGAAGCAGACCAGAAACAAGCCCCAGCCAACACGCCCAGCTCAGGTGGTGCGAGAAATCCGGTCTGAAGTGCTGAAAGAAAATCCCCCTGCACAGAGAAATCTAGCCCAAAGGAAAGGTATTTCACAGGCAACAGTCTCCAGAATAATTCATGACAATCTTGGGCTGGAGCGACGTCATAAAGCGCGCGGTCACAGACTGTCGACCAGGCACGTGCAGGAACGATTCACCAACGCCAGAAAACTGTATGAAAACCATCTTGCAGGTGACCGATGGAAGTGGGTTGTCTTCTTGGATGAAGCTTGGGTGTACCTCGATGACACTAACAAACCCAGGGCAATTTAATATCGCGAAAGAGGGGGCAAGGCCAGGTCCGATTTTGTCCAAAGGTGCAAGGAAAAGTTTTCAAAGGGCTTCATGGTGGTTGCCGGATATTCTCACGTAATTGTAAAATTAGTGCAGCTTACTTCCAGAGTAATGTAATGGACCACATATATCGGCAGGATATCCCACGTCTGTACCCTGGTGAGCAATGAAAAGTTTGGATCCACATGGACAAGGCATCAAGCCACATTGCCAAGTTATCTGTGGCTTAATACAGGAAGATGGAACAGGAGACGGGCATACGAGTTATTCCCTTCTCTCATGTGCCTGTAAAATCTCCTGACGCATCACCGATGGATTTCGGTGGTTTTGGTCTCCTGAAACGACGGCTCGGAAGTCGCCAACCAAGAACCGTTGATGGGCTATGGAAAGTGTGTCAGCAGGTGTGGAACGCACTTCCCATGGAGTCCTTCAAACTCAGCCTACTTCAGTGGAAATTATGGTGCCGTTCTTCTCTCGCCGACTTTACAAGAGCGCTAAAATAAAACCAACTCGCTCACTCTCAAGGAGGGACGAAACAGAACACATTTCTCTCCTTAGCTACATGCAGAGAGATTGTCGAGTTTCTCCGACAACAGCTAATTATTATAAAACAAAGAGGCATGCAGTATTTTTTCAATTGTTGTAGTCTCCAACAACAATACTACAACTATTATCGCAAATAAATAAAAATAGCAACATCAAACTTACTTACTAAACAAACAGGCTTCGTTATACCAGCATATTTGGGTTTAGCGTCAAGGCTCTGAACAAACACAAATATGACAAACACAAGCACTAAACAATCTTCTATTAAAGATGAATATGCTTAATAATCCCAACTCCCAGTTCTTAGCGTTTGAAGCAGCCCAAACAGTATCAACACAGTACAGCTTATACCACCTCCGGGGAATATTTAGAAACGGGTTAACATGGGCGTATATAACTGCACAGCACCAAAACAAACAAACACACACTGATTACAGTCACAATTGTCAGTATTTCTCTTAATAAAGCTCCAAAAGTATTAGGTGACTCATACGAAATAGCTGAAAACTCCCTTCTAAATCTTGAAAAAAAATTTGCCTTCAACACTGCCTTGCATCAGCGTTATACACAGTTCATGCAAGAATATGAAGACTTGGGCCACATGTCCGTTTGCGACCCTGCACCTTCTGAGGTTTTCTGCTTTTTACCTCATTATGGCGTTCTCAAAGAAGATAGCCTAACCACAAAGCTTCGTGTTGTTTTCAATGCTTTTGCTCCCACTACATCTGGTGAATCGTTGAACTCCTTACAGTTGGTCGGCCCTATCACTCAACAGGATCTGTTCAGTATCCTAATCCGATTTCGCAAGCATGCCTACGCATTCTCAGCTGATATAGAAAAGATGTATCGCCAAGTTTTGATTGATGAGTCTCAAAGACCCTTGCAGTGCATCTTAGGAGACCTGATCCAAATGATGTCATCAAAACCTATAATCTGAACACTGTTACTTATGGTACTGCTTCTGCTAGCTTCTTAGCAATTCGATGTTTGTACGAACTGGGCATTGAATGCTCACAATCTCTTCCTGAGGTCTCTCGAATCATAAAAGAAGAACTTCTACGTTGACGATTTGTTGAGTGGAGCGAACGACATCTCCACAGCAAAGGTACTGTGCGAAAACCTTTCTGCTAATTTACAAACTGGTTGCTTCAACTTACGAAAATAGATCTCCAACGAGCCTCTAATTCTTTCAGACTTCATGGACTCTGACATTCACCCTATGATATTGGTATTGGTTGATATTGGTTCGCATGATAGCCCAAAGACTCTTGGACTGTATTGGTCGCCACTTGATGATTAGTTGACATTCTCTATTTCTCTTTCCTCTACAAAAAGAATAACTAAGCGTGCTATCCTGTCCGACATATCTCAGATTTTCGACCCTCTTGGCTTGCTAAGCCCTTGCACTATTATGGCCAAGATAATGTTGCAAGCGCTTTGGTTAGAGAAACTTTCATGGGACGATAATATTCCTCGCTCCTTGTCCACTCAGTGGTTGAACTTGAAAGGTAATCTTCCTGCCCTAAACGAAGTTGCCTTCCCCAGACGTATCATCTGCGATGAGCCGAAAAGCATACATATTCATGACTTCTCCGACGCGTCCATCAAAGCCTATGGCGCCTGCATCTATGTTCGCTCTGTTGATCAAAACGGTGCTTTTTTCTCAAATTTATTGTGTTCGAAAGCCAAAGAAGCTCCTCTCAAGTCTATATCCATTCCCAAATAGAACTTTGTGGTGCTCTCACTATCGCCCGCGTAGCCCAGCAGGTTACTTCTGCGCTCCAAATAACGCTTGATCAGTGTTTTTTCTGGACTGACTCCGCTATTGTAGTTGGTTGGTTGAAAATGCATCCAAATCGTCTACACACGTTTGTCGCCAATCGTATATCTGAAATCCAGACCCTATCCAAGAATGCTGTTTGGAACCACGTCTTCAGTGGCAATAATCCTGCCGACATCCTCTCAATAGGGTCTCTCCTACTGTGCTGAAGGATTTCGCCTTGTGGTTTCATGGACCACCATGGCTCTCTCTAGAAGAATCTTCCTGGCCAACTCTTCAAACGCCTTCCGTACCAGTTGATCTTCCAGAAGTAAAAAGGTTAGATGTAATATCTGCCACTGCTGCATGTTCTTCATTCCCATTTTCAAGATTCTCAGATTTTGATCATCTTCATCGCATCGTTGCCCTTGTATTGCGTTTCAAGAAGAATTGTCTATGTCCTAAGGATGCCCGAATGTATGGTCCTCTTACACCTTCGGAAATTGAGTGTAACTTCCTGAGTCTTGTTACACTTTCTCAAAACCAGTCGTTCCCTGAGGAGATTAAAATTTGTCAATCTCACGATCATCGATCACGTTCGAAGCTACCTTCCTTGTCCTTGTTTTTAGACTCTGACGACCTGCTGCGGGTTGGAGGTAGATTACTTAATTCTGACTATTCGTTTAATAAGAAATTTCCCCTCCTCATTTCTGGGAAGCATCCACTAGCTAGAATGTTAGTCACCTCAGAACACCTTCGCCTTCTGTATGCTGGTCCTCAACTACTTCTTGCATAACTAAGAGAAAGATGCTGGATTACTAATGGGCGAAATTTGGCCAAATGAGTTGTTAATCAGTGTGTTAAGTGCTTCCGTGCTGCTCCGAAAGGCATTACACCTGCCATGGGTAATCTTCCTCGTAACAGAGTTGAGACATCCTTTCACTTTCAATCAGTTGGAATAGATTACGCAGGGCCTATTTTGATTAAAGACAAAAGGGGTCGAGGCTGCAAGACTTCCAAGTGTTTTGTGTGCTTATTTGTTTGCTTCGCTATCAAAGCCGTTCACCTCGAGCTCGTCACTGACTTGACTACATGTTCCTTCATTCTGACTTTAAGAAGATTCGTATCTCGTCGTGGTTGCCCTTCACACGTTTTTTCGGACAACTGGAGAAATTTCCTGGGATCCCGTTCCTTGCTGCGAGATCTTGGCGTGTTTTTGAAGTCCAGCGAGGATTGTATTACTCGTTCTGCTTCTAAGCTGGATATTCAGTGGCACTTCATTCCTTCTCGTTCTCCCCATTTTGGCGGCCTTTGGGAGGCAGGTATTAAGTCGTCTAAGCATCATCTCAAAAGAGTCATTGGCGACGCCAAATTAACCTTTGAAGAACTTTTATACTCTTCTAGCCCAAATCGAAGCGGTATTGAACTCTCGTCCTCTGACTCCGCTATGTAGTGAACCTGAAGATTATGAACCTTTGACACCAGGTCACTTTCTTATTGGAAGACCACTTACCACGATTCCAGATCCCTCGGTCATTCCCCTTCCTTTGTCGAGACTCTCCCGGTTCCAGTTGGTTCAGCAACTGCTGTAGCACTTCTGGAAACGATGGAGTTTGGAATACATCGGTAAATTGCAGCAAAAAGCAAAATGGCATCACTGCAGTTCCAACTTGAAGTTAGACTCCCTTGTGCTCATCAAGGACGATCTCCATCCACCTATCCATTGGAAGCTCGGCCGTATCACCCAGCTTCATCCTGGCAAAGATGGCATTCCTCGTGTAGCCACTATCCGCACCTCTACCGGACTTTTGAAAAGATCTTTCTCCAAGATTTGTCCATTACCCAACGATTGTTAATGTTTTTTGATTATTTGTTTTATTGCTTTCTTTTTGCCACTTTTTGAAAGTCAAGCCTTTCAAGGCGGGGCCTATTATGTTAAGGATTTACGTATTTGCTATTTTTCAGTTTTGCCAGTAGGTGGCGTTACTTGTTCTTTTCCTCTTATTACTGTAGCACTCATGAAAAAAACATTGTAAGTTTTTTTGCTCTCGTACAAATCGTGTATTGCCGTCGTTTTCTTTCGCCAAATACAACATCTATGAGTTCATGAATCGCAAGTATAAACCTTCTTAAATTTGTCATCATAAATAACAAACAAATTTCTTAAAGTACAATTTCTATAATGTGATAAATCATTTACTTATTAGAGACTTTTTGCAACCTCAAACGATATGCGAAATACGAAAGGTGAAATGCGATAGGTGGCATTTTGGTCATGTAACTGCCATGTACCGTTTGGCCATGCCAGGTTTTGTCGAACGAAATACGAAAATTCTAAAAAATTTCGTTGGCACCTTTGGTAACCAAATGTGTCGTCGCGCATGCGTGCTGCGCGCAACCTCCACGCTCTGACAGCAAGTTCCTCGCATTAACCAACATGGCGTCCGACGAGGAAACTGCTTCGCAGTTGTTTAACACAATGTTAAATCCCACCACGAGTTATAGCTTTAAGCTTTAATAGTAGTTACTTCTCCTTGCTGCCATGATGCTGAGAATCAGATATCAGAGTGAGCTGAGCAGTGTAGAAGTAAAACCTGATGTTGGCAGTATCGAAACTCTGGAATTTCTCTTTTTCGCATTTCTCTTTTCGCATTTCTTATTTCGCGGGTGCAAAAACTCTCAAAACGAAATACGAAAGGAGAAAGACGAAATGTCACCTTTCGTATTTCGCATATCGTTTGAGGTTGCAAAAAGTCTCTATTAATAAGATATGTTACATTAATAAATCCAGAGCATACACGCGACGGAGCTGATCGATGTCAGCCGAGAAAATTAGGGGAAGCTACTCTGGACTTTTACCTCGCGTTACCTCGCTCGATTTTCTTATAAATAAGTTCTAAAAGAAGGCGAATCATTTACTTATTAACTAGATGAGAAACAGTAATAAATTTAAGCCGAGAAAAAGGGGGCCTTTTAATTTGATCAACTTTTAAATTTTACTAATAGTTGATCATTGAAGATCGCGGGGAATACTGCAGTCACTCCGCGTGCACTGCCCTCCGGTCGATTAACGTTCACAGCCCTTTTCATTCCCGCGTTTTCAGCCCGGGGGGGGGGGGGGGGGAAAAAGCATTCACAGCCGAGAAGAAACATGCATCATAGAGAATTACAGGTAAAAAGAAATCATCTTTTAAAATGTAAGGGGCAGATATATAAGTGGTTCTTGCTTCACAAATTTTAAAACACGCAGCCACACCTTCCTGCGCGTTATATCTGTTGGTAACGATGACGGGATATTGCAGTGCTTTGTTTGTTTTTTTTTTACATTGTGGTATGCTACAGTATCTTTTGGAAATACAATAAATTTTCTTCGTTCTTCCAAAATTCGCACCTACAGAACTTCGTTCTTCATCTATCTTATGGCGCACAAAATAATTCACACGATTGTTTTTTGAAATGAATTGTTTTAATTTCTTTCGTTTCTGAACGGTATACGAAATAAATAAATAATGAGATAGCACTCCTAGCCTATGTTTACACCATTTAATCTCAGGTGCACAAAAAATAAATGCGCAAAAAAATACAACTTGCCTTACATCAACGATTACGCCAGCTTTCACACGTGTTGCTTTCCACTATCTTATACCTCTCATGTTGGTTTCGCCGCGGAACACCAGAGGGTAGATCGATATCTTTCACTCGCGAATTCCAGTGGAAAATGTAGAAGATTTGAGAAATGAGAAGATTTGAGATTTCACCAGTGGAATTATGTTTACAATGAAATTCACAGGAACATAAAATCATTTCGTTTTATCCCGAATTCGCTATATACCATAACTCCTTAGAACGAAATTCATGTGGAAAAAGAATTTTTTCGTTATAAATGAGATATGGTATGAAAATAATTTATTAAAGATAGTTGAAGGGTGTAATGATGGTGGCGTTCCAAGACTTCTTTGCGACCTTCATCGGATCGAAAGCAAACGTATTGCTCAATTTCTAAGTGTACTGGAAGATGAACCACTACTTGTGACTTGTACTGCAATGGGTAATCGAGCAAACGCCAACACGCTTCGACGTTGGAGATTATTTGGCTTCCACGAGATCTTGAATTTTCGCCCCATTCGTTTGCGCTGATGCTTCCAAACAAAAAACTTGTGCCATATCGGATCCTTTGTATACGTACTAGTACAAATACTTGACTGAGGTCACAAACAGTCCCGCTATTATTCAGCACAGTCCGACCGCGAACAACTGTGCGACCGTCTTCTCGGCGCATCGTGAGAGAGTCTCTGGGCAAATCTGTTTTGGTGAAAATCCCCGATTGTGCACCATATCTTGTGCAACCGCTTTATACTAAGAGTCGGGATTCTTTTCGCAGTCTGGGATCTCAGCAGACACGATCTTGAACTGATTGGCAGCTTGAACAGAATTCGAATTTTGAAGTGCGAACGCTAGCGAGCTGGATTCGAACTAAATCGACGGTTTCCAAACTCGATTCACTGTAACTGTAGATTCTTTCCTTCCCATAATCCACAATCCTTTGCCCCAACTTTAATTTCGGTAGTTTTCACAAAATGATGTCCAAGAAATAGATCTACTGGTGGCCCGAAAAAGAAACCAAACTTTTTATCGGGCTGTGGCTTGAAAACTTAATTGGATTGAGGCGATTAAAAGAAATTCGACCATAATTCGTGCAATACCTTGCACCTGTTAATTATAATGAACAATTGGAGTTGTAAACGAGAGTCCAGATTAATGTATGAGCTCGCTAACTGGATTAGCAATGCCGAAGTGCGAACACTCTTAATGAATCCAATTCGTATCTTGATTTACTCAATCTAGTTCTGTAGTGCGAGGGTATATAATGAATAAGAAACAGCCCTGCTGTTTTTGAAAGAGTTCGGCAGTCAATGAGGAGAAGATTGGATTCATACATCCTAACTAGTGGTGTCATTTTCAGCATTTATGGTAGATTAAGAAGCTTTACATGTAATATTAGGTAATAAAGGATGTTTTTCTCGAAAAACCTTTATCGTCCTGTATCTTGGAAACAAAGCGGCATTCCGATAATCATCAAAGGGCAAAGGATTCTTTAAATAACCCAAAGAATTATCCCTTGAATATTTGCTGTATGTTTAGTAAAGACCCTGTATAGCTACAAAAATTAATTTTAATGCCTCATTACAACGGAATGTCAGAAAACATCGGAAGAAAAATTAATTTTAAACGCATATAAAGAAAAATCAGCCCTACTTTCAGCTCACTGGTTAGTTTTTTCAATCTCTACCAAGTTAATTGGGAATTATCTAATAACTATTTTTTCAGTTAGTGAAATCGAAATTCTTGGAATTTTTCCATCGGAGCTGAGAGCATATTTAAAAGACGACTTGAGTGTAGTCATTGCGGGTCCAATAGATTGGCCCAAAATTTGTATAAATATTTTAATACGAGAGTATTTTTCTACCACAGTGGGTGGTCGCAGCCTGTTTGCCTCTCTGATCAGAAACGATCAGTGGAGTTAAACAATAATGGTGCGGCCAGCTACTGGATGGGTGATCACAAGCAGAATTTTATCTTGAACCCCCTCGTGCTTCGGAGGGCACGTAAAGCCGTCGGTCCTGGCTGCTGCTGACATCTTACAACAGTCGTTACTGGTTTCAACACCTTGCACCTGGTTCTTCATTCTACCCTTATAAAAAGCCCAAGCAAATATCGTGAAAATTCAGAAATATATTGTCGATATAATGAGTTGAATTTCAGTTGCTCTCAAAAATAAACAAAACGATAGGGGTTTTTATTTTTGGACGGCACACCAGTATCAACGTCTTTTCTTTATGCTGATATAAAAGCATGTTGAATTCATACTGGCTTAGATATAAGCATATAAACTTCATATTGGCTTCACATAGGCATATAGACTTCATATTAGCTTCATGGTTTGGTTTGGTTTGTTTGGTATTAACGTCCTTTTCAACTGCCATGATATTGGCTTCATGTAGGCATATAGACTTCATATAGGCATATAGACTTCATATCAGCGACATTATGCAAAAGACATTTCGGTAACGCTAGCGCATGCGCACTTAAAAAGTTTGTCAAGTTTCCTGAAAATGGCATTGCATTGGGTTGAAAACCTGCATGTTATAAACAAAACACTTAGGAAAAAATTTCGAATCTTTTAAAGAAACCACCATATCTCCATGAATCTACGTGCTATTCTCACAGATAAGTAAAAGAAGCCTCAATCATATGCTACAGCTACAACGCATTTCAAGCATTATTTTTTACAGGGTGATCCCAAACATTATTTTTTTGTTCAATTTGTTAGTGGTTCCTTATTTGCCTTCATGACAAAATCTTCGCTGAAATATATGAGGTGTAACAAGCTCTTTATACCCGTAGTTTCAGGATAGTTCGTCAAGTATTTTTATAGATATTGGACAAAATATCTATATATATAGGGGTGTCCGGACACTTTTGGCAGTGCATAATCATGTTAAATTTATTCTTTATTCACATTACATTTATGTATTTGTCACAATTTTGATTTTAATTTGAAACTAAATATCCAATTAATAGTTTGTGATGAATGCCGGAAACTGGCCTTCCTAGACAGATGTTATTTTCCAAACAGGTGGGTAAGAAACCAAGGGGTCGGCCTAGAACGAGGTGGCTAGACTACATGGAGAATCGAGGTTCGAGTCGCTTGGGTATTACCAGGGAGGACATGCGACATCTGCTGCCCCCGCGACCCTAACGAATAAACGGGTTTGAAAAGTAAGTAAGTAAGTACTAAATATCCAATCAAATGTAATTCTAAGTTCTTGAGTCATGGTCTTCATTAACTAGAATTCTACACGTATTTACAGAATGTGAAAAAATAGAGACCCAGTTTCCGTCAGCGATAACATCTTAGAACGAATATTTTCAGAAAATATATTTTTGATCTATTTCATTGATAATATATTCAAGAGCAAAGAGCCCATTTGGAGAAGCTTGAGATTAGAAGTGATAACTTTTCTAGCGAAGCAACTTAACACTAAGGAGGCCATACATGTTAACATAAATTCAGTAATAAAACTTCATATTCACCATATCAAATGCTTTTACAATATCTCAATAGAAAACTGTTATTATAAAACGTAGTAAAATTATTTCGTAACGCAGGAACAGTTTATTTATAAGTGTATGCAACTGATAGCAATAAAAATAATTGAAATAAAATTTTCAAAAAATACCAACCTTATTATCCGGACGTACGCGTGAAATCAACAGAGGTAATGACGTGCAGTGATATTAGCCTTTAACTCTTGACGTGCAGTCTTTCGAAGCCCGCGATATTCAGGATTCATGAAATCACCCTCTTCCTCGTTGATGGTTGTGTTAGGCTCTCCACTACCTTCAAGTTTAGTAGTGCCGATGTCATCGCAGGTGTTTTTAGTACCGGCCTATGCAAACTTAGTATGTACGATCGATCTGATATTCTGACGTGCGGCCTTATAGGTTGCTCCACAATAATTACGTAACCTTTTTTCTTTCAATTTCAATAAAATTCACAAAAGAGAAAGCACAATAAAGTGAATAGAAAATAGGGGATACAAAGGACTTTGAAAGGCTTAAACAGCCCGCCGAGCAAAACACCCCGCGTTCCTTACAAACAATTAATAAAAAAATTAAAAGGTAACAAGATAATTAAAATAATTAATATTTTTGAAAGAGAGGTCATTATTTATAATCAACTTCGTCAATAAATTTTTAAAAACATTCATGCTCGGAGATAAGGTCCAGTTTTTTGACAAGGACAAATGGAATGTGGCGTCGATAGTTATGTAAAACGGAAGACGAATCTCTTTCGTTTCCTAGCTGGATTATTGTGTTAAGATTTCATTTTGAGGGCTAGCTACTATTATTTTGTTATGAATTAATTTATGTAAAAATGTATGATTGTATGAATTAGGTATCGTAGGTATCGATTGTATGAAGTAGGTATCGTAGGTATTCAAAAATTGGTTTCGATGAAATAGATCTGTTGTGACCTATAGTAGGATCACTGTTTAAATAAGAGAGATAATGAGAATCACAGAGAGGATTGACATTCTTAGGACGGTATACAGTATCGACAAGTAAATAGTACAGTTCTTGACATTCTTAGTACAGTTTATTTAATCAACAAGTAAATAGTCACAGCAATTATCACTATTAAAGTTAATTCAGCAAAATACACAGCATATTATACGGCTTCTGTAGCTAATACGCTATAACATCCACGATTCACCTCTCACCAGTACAAGCGCAGGCACTTAGGCAGGCACTTCTCAGATTCGAATTAGACCTCCGTCTGAAACAGATATAAAGGATAGCAGAAACTTTAGTCAATTACTTATACTAGAACCTTGACGATGCAGCTTCTGCTATTTTTCTCCTTAGGTACACCACATTCTTAATTCATCAAAGGTTGTCCCAGGGTTCCTGTAATTAGCATATCAATAACCACAATACGCAATGCTGAATTTCAGTATATGTATTACATAATTATCATATCAATAACAGCAATACCCAATTCCCCAAATTTCAATAGATATATCTCATAATTATTATATCAATAACCGCAATATGCAATTTCCAGAAATTCAATATCTATGTTACCTCATTTTCAACGTTCTACAATTAACGCTACTCCGGCTTACTGACGTTTATCCAGAGGAAGCTATGGCTGTACCTCACACGGGAATTCTTAATAAAAACTAATACGAATTGCAAATCATTCAATATCAATTCACCATCAAATAGGGTTACTTGGGTTTCCAATCTGTCGCCGTTTCAAAATCTATTGAACTTGTATACAAGATGATTTCCCGTGGGTTTCCCGATGAACTTATAATTGCTCTGGTTCGCTCTTTCCTGTCAAATAGGACTTTTCGAGTCAAAGTTGGCGATTCCCTGTCTGACCCCTGTGATGTTAATACTGGTGTTCCCCAAGGCTCTGTCTTGGAGCCAGCCCTATTCAACTTCTTTATTCAGGACTTTCCCAAGTTTTCAAAGTGTAACCTTTACTTGTTTGCTGCGACCGGTGTATCATGACATGGGCGCGTAACCCAGCTTATGTCATCAGTCGACTACAAAAAACTCTACATCAGTGGAAAACTGATTCACTAGGTGGCGCTTAAAGCTGAATATCAAAAAGTGTAAAGCCATGTTTATCACTCGTAAGCGCAAAACCCTCCAAGGCTCTCTTATTATATGGCAAGAAACTTGAGTGGGTAACAAATTATAAACATCTCGATGTTGTGATCGACTCCGAGCTCAACTGGAACGACGAAGTCCATTATGCGCTTAACAAAGCTAAGAAAGCGAATCTCAATTTGATTGTGCTTCTGGGGCGAAAGAGCACTCTTTGTGTGGATAATAAACTATTGTTATACAAGGTAGTGATCCGTACTGTTTTACTCCATGGAATGCCTGCTTGGCCTTCTATTTGTAATTCAAGATGGAAGGATCTCCAGACCTTCCAAAATGTTTCTCTCCGATCCATTGCTCAACTTGACAGAAGAGTTGCCATCAACCACTCTATCTAAGAAGATCTGTGGATGGCCCATATTGGCACATACGTCCAGACACTTCTGAAGAACATGCTGTCCAAGATGGAAAACCACGAAAATACTCTGGTTTCTGGTATTTTGGATCACTCACTTGTTAAGTGTCCCCTCAGGTTTCTAAGACCCCGTCATATCCAGGTTGTCTGTTTTGATGACATTAACAAGACCGTCTTTTCCAACTACTGGATCCATTAGATCCTGCTGACCTTGGGCCTCTATTCGTCAATCCACAATCTTGAGTCTCGTTCCTGCCTTGTAGGGACTTCTTCTCTGGAGGACTTAAGAGGTTCATCAGGCTTATTACCCACTTCAGTGTACCTCATTTGGGTTACTTTTTTGGGCGAGCGTGCAAAGTGAGTTAGGCTCCTGGACACTCGCGTTTTTCTTCACTTCAGTGATCGATTGTCGGCGTCCGATACTGTACGGCAACGAAACGGGAAGAGTTCACTCGACGGACGATTGCCCATCATCAATTAAGTTAAGATCATACCACAATGTTAAGTAGCGATGGGCGATTATATAATTTCTTCTAAGTACAGGTATTGGACATTGAAACTGAAACACCTGGTAGAAATCCAAAATCTTTATTTAATAAGATGTTCGGGCACCGTGGGCAGCCAGCACAGCAGTAACACGTCTTGGGAAGGATCGGTAGAGGTCCTGCACAGTTTGCACCCCAAACCATTACTGATCCACCCATTACTGATCCACCTCCGTGTTTGACTGTGGGTGCCAAGCAGTCTGGGTTGTAGGCATCAGAGGGGCTCCTCCAGACAAATACCCTCCCTGTTGTTTGGAAGACAGTGTAGCTGGACTCGTCCGAGAATATGACGCGTTTGAGGTCATCCAACGTCCAGGTTTTATGCGTCCGGCACCACTGAACCCGCTTGGAGGCATTTGTACTACTGATGAAAGGCTTCGGTATAGCAACCCTGCCATGGATGTTGGATTTATGCAGGTAACGACGGATTGTCTTCGTGCACACAGGTTCCTGGAGGTGTGTATTCATTTCTGCGGTGATTTCTGCTGCGGTGGTTTTCCGCTTTCGTGCAACAATCCTGGTCAATGTCCTGACGTCTCTTTCCGACAACTTCCGTTTTCCCCTGCAGTTGCTCCTCCTGGACATGGTTCGTCCTTCCTGTTCATATGCACACATCACCCTGGATACTGTAGCACGTGAGACATCACAAAGTGTGGCAGTTTTGGACACAGATGCACCTGCTAGACGCGCCCCAACAATCTGCCCTCTTTTGAAGTCGGATATGTCTCCCATTATAGCGCTCTGCACAGACAATTTGAAGCTTACTATCGAACTTTTCTACTGGAGTGACTACCAAGACCTCTGACACGTGATTCATTGATATGCATACGATTAATTACCTAGCAGAAGGTTCTATTCAGCCCTGGGGGTATCCAGTGCTATTTGCGAAGGTGTTTCAGATTCAATGTCCAATACCTGTATATTATAAGTAATGTGCCTGCTCAGTCACTAAAAAAATCAATAAAAGTTGATTTTTTTAGTGACTGAGCAGGCACATTACTTACAATTGTGGTCTTAACTTAAGGAACAGAATGTCAAGCTCTTCATTTAAAAGTAAAATTTGGCAACACTTTGAAAGACGAGATGCCATAAATGGAGCTTGCATATATTGGCGACAAACAATAAAACGTAAAGGAAACACAACAAATTTGAGGAACCATTTAAAAGACTAGGCCAACCCAAAATCATGAATGTTTTATCCAACTTGCGCAGGTATCAATTAAATGGCACTAGAGACGTTGCTATAAAGAATTCCTTAACATACATGATTGGGCACTTAGCATTGATTGGGCATACGAAAATCTCAGTGAAGTCGTGAGGTGTGAGCTGTCATTTACAAAAGGTATTATATTTACTACAGATATCTGGACAAACACGTATATTACTACTATAGTGCCCGGCACGAAAGAAAAAGAAACTGGCGCATGTGTAAATGAATAGAGCTCCTTCATCCAATCAGAAGCGGACAGGAATCAGGACATTATTTACTACTGATGCCAGAAATAAGTATACCTTGTTTCCAGTCCGTTTCTGATTGGTTGAACGTGTTTTATTCATTTACACATGCGCCAGTTACCTTTTTCTTTCGTGCCGGCCATTATAGTTATCTCGGACTTACACCCCACTATCTCACTGATGTTGAGGGTGACATCAAGATGAAATCTGCTGTTATTGGAATGATAGAGATGAAGAACTCCCATACTGGTGTGAATATCATTTCAACTTTGCTAGATGTTTGTAGTAAGTTGGGAATAACTCCAGAAAGACTAAATGCAATTGTGACAGACGGAGCAAACAATATTGTTGCAAGTGCAGGTGCTGCTTTTGGTAACACAAAGATCACTGACCAGAAATACAGTCTATTGCCCTTATTGGTAATAAGGTCAAAATAATAGTCAATTATACACTGCTTGACATTTCCTAAAGAATGTATTTTGTCAATAAATAATGTCCCAAGATATAAACGTTGCCAAAACTTCAGTAGACGTATTACAGTGAATTTATGAACACAAAATGGCATGGAATTTGAACTAAGGAAACTCACATAATGGCAAAAGCAGAAGAGGTACTGTATCATGAAGCATCAATGAGTGACTAAAGAAAAATGTTGGTTGTTTGTCATCGGTTTGAAATGTGAGACCATTAGTAGTGAGTATTACCTCCTCGAAACACAATGCATGTTTTGCATGCTTCCCACAAGACTATTAAGAAGAGCAGTCGGGATCTTATCCCATTCTTCCTGTAACGCAGTTATCAGTTCCTGTAGCGTTCTGAGAGGGGGATTCCTTTGTGCCACACGTCTACCAAGAGCGTCCCAGGCATGTTCTAAGGGATTGAGGTCCGGGGTGTATGCGGGCCACTGCAAACGCTTGATATCCTCACTCTCAAGAACATCCGATACCATGTTCGCCCTATGTGGACGGGCATTGTCGTCCATGAACACAAAGTCTGGACCAACTGCTCCACGGAAAAGACGAACGTGATCCAGAAAAATCTCCCTGCAATACCGTGCTGCTGTAACAGACCCTCCTGCAAAGATGTGAAGGGGTGTTCTGGCATCATGCCCCCCCCCCCCTACACCAAGACTCTTTGACCAAAGCGTTGTACTTCCCGAATCATCAAGTAGATCAGGAATTTTCACATGATGACAACGACCACAGAGGAATAAGAAAGAGAGGGGAACTCCCTATAGCCGCAAGGGAAACTTTTCTGATATCACGTAACGAAAGTCAACCAATGAAATTTTCCTTAAAAACACTCCTGGCTTTGCGGCGCTACTGTCGGTTTCGTTCGAAGCCAACGAGAAAGAAGCCCCGGCGCGGAAAAGTCACCTGACCATAGTACTCCGGCCAACAATCCAACCTTCGTTGTTTCCAACAAACGAAAAACTGTTGATTGTTAAAATCTAAAATGGAAACAATGAATGTTACATTGTTACTCGGACTAGTTTGATCAGGTGACTTTCCCGCGCCAGGGCCTGTCTTTCTCGTTGGCTACTATAGCTGCTACAGGGTGGCACAAAATTAATCACTCTGTCGGAAGATGGCGCAATTATTGCAAATGGCGTCGTACGTCAACCATATTTGACATTTGTGAACTAGACAGCTGCAGAATACAAACAGACAAGCAATGGAACGCTATACTCCGCAAGAGCGTGGAATAATTGTGTCGATTTTTTTGTTACTGGCGAACGCTACAGAGCCATGATAAATGACTTCTTACTGCCGGAATTGGAGGAGCGGGGCTTGGTGAACATGTGGTTTCAACAAGACGGTGCAACCGCACAAAGCACGAGCCACAATGGATTGTGAAGGATGCGTTTCCCGGTCGCGTAATCTCCCGTTTTGGCGATTTGGCATGGCCAGCAAGATCGCCCGATTTAACCGCCCCAGACTTCTTTCTTTGGGGCTACTTGAAGTCGCGGGTTTATGCCAACAAGCTTCAGACAATGGAGCCCTTAAAGAGAATATTCGACAGGAATGCAAACAGTTATCACCGGAAATCTTGCGGAAAGTCATGGAAAATGCGATAAAACGGGTACAAATGTGTATCAACACTGGCGGCAGCCACTTGACGGATGTCATCTTTTCCACTTAACAGAAAAAATTGTAAAGGTGCTAATAAAGATTTCCATCACTCAAAATCATTTTTTTTTATTTAGTAAAAAAGTTATACAAAAACAAAATAGAATGATTAATTTGGCGCCACCTGTTATATTATACCGAGCTGACTCGACCGCCATTACGGAGCTCACTTTGTAACAGTTTTGCATGCTACGAGAGCGAGGATTTCTATGGCGGTGATTAAAATTGGAAGAAATGGAAAGAGCAGTGCAAGATTACCATATGCAAGTACGGTGGAAAGCTATTATTACCAATATTTCGAAGAAAATTTTAATATTTATATGTCGAAGGAGCACAATTTTGCATCATCATGTTTATATTACCTCGCCTTTGCACGTGGTAATCAGAGACCATCAATAAGAAATCGTGGTAATGCAATAATAATTTCTTTTCATCGGTTTTATTCCACCTTGCATCGTAGAACCGATTATCAACATTTTTAAATTAACTTGAATTAAATTATTAAAATAACGTGACACAACTCAACAAGACAATTTTTCGTTTATATAAAACTTTATTTATTGTTGAATACAAATTTATGTGTTTTAACATTATACCGGGTGATTCAGTCAATTTCTGACCATTTCACTCGAATGACGTGCATCAGGGATAAACAATTGAAAGAATATGAGCGCCATATCGAATTTCGAAATAGTTGGAGTTTGTATTGTTGCAACGGCGCTGCATGAAAATCGTATTGTTGAAAAATGGCGCCCGCTTTATCAACAGAGCAGAAATGCAAGGTTGTCGAATGGTATTTCGAGACAAAAATCACCTGTAACCATGCAAAGAAAGTTCGGGAAGGAGTATAAGTTTCGAGACGCACCAGGAGGCGTATACCGCTTCGACATCAATGGTTTCAACAGGATGGGGCTAGGCCTCACACCACTAATGAAGTGCTAGACTTTCTCAATCAGAAATTCGGAAATCGTGTCATTTCAAACAGGTTTCCAGATCGATTCGGGGGTGGCTTTCTTTGGCCCCCTACGAGTCCTGACCTAAACCCATGTGATTTTTATCTCTGGGGGTTCCTTAAAGACAGTGTGTTCACTACAGCACCAAGAACCCTAGACCAGCTGCGACAAAGCATCGTCGACTGCTGCACCCTTGTGGATGCAGAAATCCTGGATAAAGTTATGAACAACTTCACCATTCGGCAGCAAGCAGTTCAAAACGTTCGTGGTGGCCACATTGAGCATATCATCAAGACTTTTCCACGGGAATAAAAACTCCGAACTGCCTAAAATATCATACTGAAATGCCAAGTTTGTAAACATTAATGGGTCAATAAATCATAGTACTGAAATGGTCAGAAATTGACTGAATCACCCTGTATAAGTATTAATACATAAACTGCTTTATTATTTTACTAGCAGACCCGGAAATACTTCGCTATTGTTATATATGAGCGTCTTTTAAAAATCAACTAATGAAGCGCCATCTTTTGACTTTTTTACGAACTGTACTAAGCTGAGCATGCTCCAAAAACTTTAAATTAAGATGCCGCAAGCTACGCTCAAGTTACCTGTGAAAATCTCATGAAAATTCGTCAAATAGTTTTTGAGATTAGCGTGTTCAAACCGTGGATATGAATTAGAAACTGGATCGCTCACGCCTATGGGAGGAATCCGTAACCAAAATTGCCTGGCAGCCAGGCAGTATAATCGATAAATTCGGGGACGGATCTCATCCATCGTTCTCAATACAAAAGTTTTGTATTGAGATCGATGATCTCAACTGATCTCAGCAGCATAAAGAATTTATATTCTATTGATATTATTTAGTATACAGAGCTTACCTTTTCTAATAAATTAAAAAAAATCAATAGAATAATGATTACCTTTATTCTATAATTTTTTTAATAATTAGTTGAATAATGTGGAGTAAAACGAGCTGAAAATTATTTCAAATGTTTATTTTCATTTCATTTTGTTCTTACTGTAAAATTATATGAATCAAAGTAGAAATTTGAAAATAAAATCCTCATCATCGAAATGATTTGAGAATTATATACATTATTTTTATCCTTTATAATAGTTTTAAAATCATTTATAGTTTCGTATGGTTTAAAAATTAAAAGGCAAGTTTGACTCATTTTGTTCTTACTGTAAAATTATATAAATCAAAATAGAAATGAGAAAATAAAATCCTCATCATTGGAATGATTTGAGAATTATTTACATTTATCCATTATAATATTTTTTAATCATTTTTAGAGTTGTATGGTTGAAAAATTAAAAGGAAAGTTCGACTCAATTTTGAAATTACATTTTTAATGGAAATATTACTGTTGTACCTGTTTATTTATTTAAACTTCAAAATAATAATTTCAAAAATGTAATTTCAAAAATGAGTCGAACTTGCCTGTTCAACCATACAACTCAAAAATGATTTTTTTTAAAATATATTATATAATGGATAAAAAATAATGTAAATAATTCTCAAATCATTTCAATGGTTTATTTATGGTAAATGTTACATAAAATCAACTGAAAATATCTCTGCAGTTTACATATTTTTTAATGTTATTATATGATTAATAAATCAAAATTTTAAAACAACTTTTATAATTAATTGTGTTAATATACTTAACATTATTTTAACTCCAAAGGTGACAATATTTTTATTAAAAACCAGTCATAATTAATTTTAAAAATTTTATGTTTAGATCATTATGAGTTAATTGAAAAACTAAAAACTTGATTTTAAAAATAATTTCTCACCTGTAATTTACAATTTTACATGAATTTGATTATGTATTATAAAATGTATTCATGAAATTAATTTTAAGAGATAATTTGAAAAATTAAATGATCCACAGCAATTGTTTTCAATGTTTATTCTTTTCGATACAGCGATCTGTGAAAAAAAAAAAATTTCGCATACCGTACCTTGGATATTAATTAGAAACTAATTATTATCCATAACCCATCATGTAGTAGAATTATACAAAGCCAACAGATAAAAGTTCCAAAGTATTCCATGCAAATCAAATCATGGCTCAGATTTTTTATAAAAATATTTTGCATGGCTTTCATTGTAAAAACATTAAATGTTAAAACTTTCACTGAATATACAAACTTCTTTCTTCTATCTCATTTTGTATTAAGATCGATGGTAGGAAACGACGATCTGAACAGTATGAAATTTCCGCCAAAAGTACACGCGCAACGTTACAGATTTTTATCCATATGTTACATTATACTAAAATAAAAAGATAAATTTCCTGTTATATGTTATTTCAAGTATATTTATTCAATATTTTCTTAGTCCTTCTCTCGTTAGCAATTTGAGACAGATGAATTTCTTGATACTCCTCTCGTTAGCCAAGCCTATGAAATACAGCTGCTGAAAGAATTCTCCCCGTTCTTATCGTGTACAACTGCCTGGACCCCGGATTTCCGATTATCTTTTTGGTTACGCATCTTCAACGTTCAGCCCATAGGCGTGAGCGATCCAGTTTCTAATTCATATCCATGGTTGAAACAGACAAGATTTTTAAAAATATTTTTATTGGAAAATTTACACTCCTCTGTTACACTCCTCTCCAATTACCGGCCCTTTAGCTGAGTGAGTTTGACGCAGTGACGGAGAAAAAAGGCGGAGAATAATAATCACTTTTTCTGTATATTCACTTTCAGAAATTGCAAAATTTAATCAAAAAAGGGTCCGAGCAACGTTGGGTATATCAGCTACTTCATAATAAATCGAAAAATAGTCCTAAATACTTTAAATAAAGTTTAAATGAAATAATAAAATCCATATTTTATGACCAATTACCCTTGACAAATTAAAATTAATTTTAAATATATCTTTTAGTGGTATTTTATTAATCTGTGTATTAACCTTAACATATAGATATACACTATCTAACCAAAAGTAATCGGACACTTTCGATTTTAAACGTTTTGTCGAATATCTAGAAAAATACTTGACGAATTATCCTGAAACTTCAGGGATGTAAAGAGTGTGTTACACCACATATATTTCAACGAAGGTTTTGATCCGAAGGCAAATAGGGAACCAGCAACAAAGTGAACCAAAAAAATAATGTTTGGGATTACCCTGAAAAAAATAATGCTTAAAATGCGTTGTAACTTTAGCATAGGATTAAGAAGCTTCTTTTACTTATCCGGATATCCAGATGAATTGTGATAATGTTCTCACAGAATGAACTATAATTTCTGTACAGTTGAAGATGTAGATGATGATTTTTTGTTTACTTTTCGGGATTTTATTTGTAAGTATCCCTGTTTAGTTAATTTGTAACTTTCAGGCTCGGAATATCAGCATAAGAAGTTGGTTACTGGTGACCGGTCCAAAAATAAAAATTTGGAGAACACCCCTTATCGTTTTGTTTATTTTCGAGAGCAACTGAAATTCAACTCATTCTATCGACGATATGAATGGATGTTAGTTCTTCACCACCAAACTTGCATTATATACTTGATCCCATTACACGAGCAGGTTTAGTTCCATCGATTTCCGTGTATTCGCACTATTCCTCTTTTTTTAAGAAGTATACTGCGATTGACACCTGCTTCGCTACACTTGAACCTATCTTCAGTTGTTCTCTTGATGTCCATATTACTGATCATTTCCCTCTCTTACTAGTGTTTAACTCGACTAAATTAAGTATAATTCCTCCTATAGCCTATAGGAAACGTCTAATTTCTGACCACCGATTGGTAGCTCTTGAATCTTATCTATCTCTTACTGATTGGCCTTGTCTATTATCTCATACCTTAGATGTTAATCTGATGTTTGACGCCTTTTTACACCATGTCCAATTTGGTTTCGATCGATATCTTCCGTTTCTACATGCTCAGAAATCATCTAAATTTATTTCCCAGCCGAAGAAGCCCTGGACTACTCCCGCTCTCTTGCGCGATATATCTATGAAGAACAAATACTATCTAATCGCCCGACGATATCCCACTGCAGAAAATTTTAAAAATTTTAAGGATTTCTCAAACAAGGTGCGTGCAAAAGTTAAAAGGGTTAAGCGGGAATATTTCAAAGGGCTTTTTTCGCGACTTATCTCTAATAAAAGTAAATGGCAAGTCATAAACGACCTTGCTCAGGACAGAAAATCTTCTCCCCTCTCCTTTGATGGTACAGGTGACATTAATAGAGAAAACTTGACAGTATTTCTTCAGACCTTGTTACCTGGTCCATCAAATGTCTCTATTGATTCTGTCAATGATGAGGATACAGTTCAATTTGATAATAATGTTACTAGTTTTTTTGTACCCCCTACTACCTCGGAGGAGGTTATAAGTGTTATGTGTAAATTGAAGTCTTCTATGGCATTAGATCCTTTGGGCTTACCCTCAAAAATATTGGCTAACTTCAATCGATTATTAGCTTTTCCTTTGACATATATCTTTAACCATTCTATAAATGTAGGCGTTTTTCCCGCAGTTCTGAAACAAGCTAGGGTTACTCCGATTTTTAAAAAGGGGGACTCTCTTCTTTATGCCAACTATCGTCGTATTACCTCTTTGCAAAGGTATTCGAGAGACTCTTTCATACGCGTTTGTCGCAATACATATTCTCTAACAATTTTTTTACTACATGCCAGCACGGCTTTGTGCCTAAGCGAAGCGTTGAGACTGCGTGTTATGAGCTTCTCGAATATGTTTCAGCTGAGATGGCTTCTAAAAATTATGCATCGGCAGTTTATATTGATTTTACCAAAGCTTTTGACCTAGTTTCTGTTGATCGACTTCTTTGTAAGCTTTCTAATTATTATGGTATTTATGGTCATCCGTTATACTGGTTAAAGTCTTTTCTGACGGACCGTTCTTACTTTTTGCAAATATTTGATGCTACTTCTGAGACAATAGTACGTAATATAGGTGTACCCCAGGGGTCGATTTTATCACCCTTATTATTTGGTCTATTTATTAACGACATTGTTAATTATATCCAACCACCATCCACTTTAAAGATTATACTTTACGCTGATGACGTCACATTTTTAGCTGCGATCCCTAAATTATCTGATTTGCTAGTATTACTTAACAGTGCGCTTGTGGGTTTGAAGTTGTGGGCGAACTACAATTCTTTGCACGTGAACGTCAATAAAACCAAAGTGATGTCTTTTTATCAGCGGAATAGAAAAGGTGTACCTAATGTACTCTCATTAATGTATGACAACCAACTCTTACAAACTGTGACTTCTTTTACTTATCTTGGAGTATCTGTCACTCGGGATCTATCTTGGGATCTACATATTGATCTTTTACTATCTAAACTGAACAGAAGGCAAGGTCTTATTTCTCGTTTGCGATACTTACCAAGTAAAATTATCTTTCAATTATATTATGCATGGATTTATTCATACCTTTGCTTTTGTGTAGTGTTTTGGGGTTCTTCTACTCAACAAAACCTCACTAGAGTATTGAAATTGCAAAAGTGGTTTGTTAGATCATACCTTAGACTGCCGAAAACTGTTTCAGTAACAGCGAGATTTTCTAAACTTGGTATATTAACCATTTTTCAGTTGTATTTCTTACGTGTCTGTCTTTTTGTTTATAAAATTACTAGCAAAGGTACCCGGCGTTGCCCGGGATAATTACACTTGGATGTAAACAGAACAATCTCAAAAAATTAAATTAAATTTTGCAATATCTTAAAAATAAACACATAAAAATTCTTAATGAAAAATCGAAAAAAATCTTTTTAAAGGCTCACAATGGCTGGACCTCTCCAAGGATGCCACTGCTAGTCTAAATAATTTCTTACTCACGTAATCTTACCTCAGATGTATACTTAGTGTTGTTGCAATTTCCACTCTTCTCTCGATGTGTTGAAGCAAAACTTGGCCATTCATCACTTTGTGGAGTCTAGCGGTCGCCGATTCTTCTATTTACTTGCTTCCCATTTGCTCAATACATCACGGAGCTAAAGGAGTGCTTCCTCTGTCGTCTTTCCACTCTTTCTCAATAGTCTGCTAACTCTCCATTATCTCCAGTTACTGATCATTTTTAAAGATTTTCAAGAAATTGTTAAGTACTAAGAAATCTCTTTTCTAAGAAAAGCCTGAATAACAGGAATTCTATGCATTGTTACAAATTGAAACTTATCCATATTACATCATCATTTTATGTTCATTGTTATAATTCTTGGAAAGATTGCTTTAACATTACATCATCATTCCGTGCCCATTGTTATTGGTGAATTGCGCGTTGATACCATTGTTGATGCGAACACAATGGGCCTATTGTTGCACAAACTTTTCCTTGCATTGTTGGTCATGAGATATATATTGTTGGTTCATGCAGTGTGTTTGTGAATTGC
>JAHWFO010095131.1:79253-89708 GCA_023313115.1 Rhysida immarginata
GTTTGTGAATTGCGTGCTGATACCATTGTTGATACCTATTGTTGTACCAACTTTGCCTTGCATTGTTGGTCATGAGATATTTCTCATTAATATGCCTTGCCATAACCATGAATATCGATTTTTTTATCGATATTTATTATTTTTCCGAAATCTGAGGTAGACAGTGACCTTCCTCATGCTTTGAAAGTCATGTATGCGAAATTTTATCAAGATCGGAATAAAACTGTAGATTTGTATAAAAAACATACACACAGACCCACAGACCCACAGACGCACAGACCCACAAACATCCTTCTTTATATATATAGAAGATTAATTCAATGTGGTCTGCCTCACCAACTTTTGAGTTGAATCGTAATCCAACAAACCATCACTACACTACAAGACTAAAAGATCAAATTATTCCTCCTTTAACAATACACAATTATCGCCGACGATGTTTGGTCACATTATCACGTTTATCATACGTCGGCATCATGTTTTGGTCACATTTATCTCCCAGTCTTCGTTCTGAAAGGAATTTTAGCAAATTTTATAAGCAGCTCCTATGTTATGTCTGTAATCTTGACCCTGGTTTTCGCATATGATTTTGTTTTGATCAATTTTCTGTTCTTATCTACACTGAATTTGTTAGAACGACTTGGTATTGTAGTTTATAGTAGTTACAGTACATTTGTTATTAATTTAACGAACTTTGTTACAGCTGTTGATTACTTTGCTGCATTTATTGTTATTATGTTTAGTTTATTGTTGTCTGTATTTTCATGACTCATATTAATCAGTTAGCATTTGTATTTTATTTATATGTTAGATGCCCCTCAGTGGCCTACCTGTCGGTCATTCTTGACCATACTGGCACCTGTGGGTTAATTCATCCTTTCCTTTCTAAATAAATAAATAAATAAATAGATAAAATAAATATCTTTCTGAATTTTCAGGATATTTGCTTTGGCTTTTTAGAAGAGTAGCTCTATACATTTGGCTAAGAAATTATGTAAAAGACATTTTGGTAAATCTTGCGCATGCGCAGTTAAACATTATTTAGTAAAAATGCTCATATTTCATCAAAAATTTAATATTTTTCTTTTCTGATTGCAGGGAGTTGTCTGTACTGTAGCTTGTCAAGTTTCCTGAAAGTGAGATTGCATTGGGTTGAAAACCCTACATGTTATAAACAAAAAACTTACGGAAGCATTTCGATTTTTTTAAAGAAACCTTTATATCTCCATGAATATATGTGCTATTCTCATACAAATGAAGAGAGATAAGTAAAAGAAGCCTCGTAATCATATGCTACAGCTACAACGCATTTCATGCAGTATTTTTTATAGGGTGATCCCAAACATTATTTTCTTGGTTCACTTTATTGCTGGCCCCCTAGTTGGCTTCGGGACAAAACCTTCGCTGAAATATATAACGTGTAACATGCTCTTTACAACCCTGAAGTTTCAGGATAATTCGTCAAGTATTTTTCTAGATATTCGACAAAACGTCTAAAATCGAAAGTGTCCGATTACTTTTGGGTAGATAGTGTATGTCGTCCCGGCCTTTTTTATAGACCTTTTTGAGTTCTACATCTTTTCTATAGGGCTGATAAGTATGATGTCACTTTCTGGCCAGGAAGTGACGTAACCACTTACCAGCTCTATAGAAAGCATTAAATATCTCTTATCGTTCGCAATGACCTTTTTTCGTCAACTTTAGTTGCAAAATTTGTCGCCACGAAAAGCCCTTTTATTTTATTGGCATAATATACAGCCCATGTCCACCCTGAAAGTCCATTCTAAATATTGGTGAAAGAATTTTTGAAATCGGAAGAGTAGTTTCGGAGATTACCTCCTACATCCAAACTTCCAAACTTTATCTCTTTATAATATTAGTGTAGATTTATTATTTTCAAAATTGTGTCCTCACTAGCGCCACAAAAGTAGTATGAAAAATGACGTAGTGATGTCCAGTTATGTGGCAGCGTTTCCCATCTGTTTTCTTCATCTGTGACAACGACAGTCTCTGGAGTTATCATAATGAACGAGTTTATTCACAACTTGGTGCAGGGAATGAAACCGTGTGTGACACTGGAATGCCTGCCGAATTGCGGCTGTATCTACAGCAACCTGCATGTTCTCTAAAGCAGTGTCCACTGAAGAAGTGGCAAAAAAAAAAAAAAAAACGGAACAGATTCCCAACGATTTATAATTAAGCAATAAAATACATATCGATTGTAATAACTTCAGTGCCATGTGAAAGATTATTTTCTAAAGTTGGAAGAATTGCAATGGAAGGAAGATCTAAATTAACAGGCAAATGGCTGCAGAAATTGTTGTTTCTAAGTTCATTATAAGATAATGTTTCCAATGATTATGAAACCATTGGAAACTTTCAATGCTAAGATATTGCATGTAAGTACTTACGCCTTATATTATCAATAGTTAGTTTTTATTAGGCAAATTTTAAAATTGCTTATAGCTAATCATTCCTTCAATGGTACATGCTTACGTAGAAAAGCGTTGGCAATAGTTTATGAAGAAAGAATTGACCCTTACACAGAACGCTTCAACAATTAACGCTTATTTCATTAAATAGGAATGCTTACAAATTAAAATATTCGTATATGTTTTTATCTATAGAGAATTGCTACCTTCTCCATTTAAATTTTCAGGTATTTTTATTCCGTTTGAACTATACATTCCCCTTAAAAGTACGCCTTCCTTAGATACCAGAGGCATCCTTAGCAACTTCATCTAATTCTTAACAACGAAAGGCTTCTTTACAAATCAAATCTTTACCAAAGGCTTTCTTTTTCGTTCTCGAATGCTTTAAAATCCTATCGGTCCTAGGCATTTCGGTTGCCTGACTTGTTATTAGGACCGATAGGTACATATGTTTTCACAATGTGCGTCCGTCCGTCCGTCTGTCTGTCTGTCTGTCTGTCTATCTATCTGTTGGTGCTCTAGCGTTTGAACGCTTCCGAATTTTCGACTTCCGTTTTCGCCATTCGACAACTTAGGGAAAACGAAAGACTGAGTTCGTTGGTAGAAAAATATTGGTGACAGATTACTTCCGGTTCAAAAGGTCACAAATAATGCAGGGGACCACGTTTTTCACTATACAATTTCATGTATAAATGGCCTGTGCCCTGCCAAATGCTGTTCTCTCTTTGGCATTTGTAACGTGCAAAATCTGTAAGTAAGCAGATTACGCAGTGGAAGAATAAGACGCACGAACAGTGGACGTAAATTAATATAATATCAAGTTTATTCAAAAAGTTAAAGAAAGGTATGGAAAAGTAAATCAAACACAAAAGCAATATAATGACCTTAATTAAGCACAGAATAAATAATTAATATACTCAAGCAAATTGATGACCAGGCTAAACCAATTTTTAGCTTAACCTACATTCAAATTCACATGAAAATATAATCTTGTTCACAAATTCGGTACAAAATAAATTGGTACAAAAGCACTGGCTAAATCAACATTAACCTTAACTAAAGGCCGCCCTGGCCTGAGAAGCTAATGGCGCTTATCCGCTAACAGGCATTCAGCTTCAATGAGAACCGCACACACCACACAACGGTCAATAACCTGCCCCGGTAAACCTAAATAATATATGGCTTATACTAACAAGCTTACATAACATAGAGCCGGGTAATAAATTAACCTGAGAATTACATACTGGTTAGCTAATGCCGATACGCATTAGAGTCCGCCTGGTCCTGGGTTCGAATCCCGCCGTGGGCATGGATGTTTGTGTTTGTCCCGGGCTGCGTACTGTTATAACTTGTGTAAAAAGGCGCAAAATGACCTTAGTAGTCGACGCCAAGTTTCTAATAAACCAAACCAACCAAACCGATACGCATTAAAGCAGGAATAAATTATTGAGTCCAAGCTAAGTAAAAGCACACATTTAGGGCTAACGCCTAATAAGTCTCTTTATACATTATTGGTTCACAGACAAATCGGTAAAGACTAGTCCGGTGGATTTTAATTGTCCAAGTTCATGAGTTAAAGTCCTTTAGTCAACCTAAGCAAGCATACATATACCTACACGGTAAATGACCGACAATTAGCCAAGGATGTACAGATAACGCAATACATGAAAGGAACAGAAAGGAACAAGACAAATTACCTACTACATGAAAAGATACAATTAATTACAAACACTCTTCACATTTTTTTTCTCTCCTTTCTCTAAACGGAAATCTAGGAACACAGCAGACGTTAATATTAGGCCATGGCTTTGTTAACTAAACGCCATAGCAAAACCATAATGGCACAAGATATATCCACACAGGCCGCCTGGCCAAACGCACTTCACTCGCGTTGACTCGTGCAGCTCACGCCGCCAAAAGTCGTCGAAAGCGGCTTGAGTAAGTTCGGCACTCGAGCCCACAACAAATGACAGAGAAAGTAAGGGAAAGGCCTGTTCGGCCACTGACCTTGATACACTTTGTTGAGCTCGGCATACATATAGAGGCGACGAAAACAAGCCGACGTCGTCGTCGTTCTGCTGCGTAGGCGAATCCTCCGCCACGGCTGCTTTCCTGCACGGCACTCGCTCTCTCAGCGGCAGTGGAGTCGTGGCTCGCTGCGTAGCATTTTCGGACGGCGTTCGTCCCGCTCTAGGCGCTTGCCTGGCCACAACACAGAGCCCCCGTCCATATCTGGAGGGCTGAAGCGAAGATGCCTCCCATGCCTCGTCCGTCCTGCTCGCTGTCGACGTTGCTTTATCCTTTTTTTCCTTCTGTCTCTTCGAGCTTCGCGCCCGAGAACCTCTCCTCCTTCCTATTGGTTCTCTTCTCGTGATACGCTTGTTGACGTTGCTGCTCTCGCCCCGAGCGACGAAACGATCGTGTCCGGAAATACCCGATCTCTCCGTCGTGCTCTCCGACGATCGGGGATTTCCGTGACAGCATTCCATACCTAAAACAGAGAAAAGGCTTGTGAATTAAGTGAAGACACGTGATGATCTTCATTGATGGTCAATATCAGTCAGAACTGGTTCAAGGGTATGTGGTTTAGTGGTGCCATTTTGGTCCACTGGAAACTTTCAAAGCTAAGATATGGCATGTAGTATATCAAACAGCCTGCAATGACGTGTCAGGAATGAATATAACATAAAATTAATTATATTCGAAATTGGCTCAAATGCACCTAGTTTAGTGGAACCATTATGTTTCATTTTAAATTTTCGATACTAAGATACACCATATAATATATCATACAACTTGGAATAATGTGTCATGAATGAATATAACGTAAAAATAATTATATTTGAAATTGGTTCAAAGGCACCTGGTTCATTGGAACTTTCAATGGTAAAATATGGCATTTAATATATCAAACGACTTGGAATGATGTGCGATGAATGATTATAACGTCAAATTAATGATAGTCGAAATTGGATCAAAGTCACCTGGTTTTGTGGAACCATTATGGTTCATTGGAACTTTCAATGCTAAAATATGGCATGTTATATATCAAACAACTTGGAATGACGTTTCATGAATGAATATAACGTAAAATTAATGATAATCGAAATTGGTTTCAAGATTCGTGTTTTAATGATACCATTATGAAACCACTGGAAACTTTCTATGCTAAGATATGGCATGTAATTATTACGCCTTATATTATCAACAGTGTGTGTTAGGTAAATTTTAACAATAGCTAATAGCTAATTCTTCATTCAATGGTATAAGCTTACGTAGCCAAGCGCTGGCAACAGTTTATGAAGAAAGAATTGACCCTTACACAGATTTCATTAAATAGGAATGCTTACAAATTAAAGGATTCGTTTATGTTCTACCTATAGAGAATTGCTACTTTCTCCTTTTAACTTTTGAGATAGTTTTATTCTGTTTGAACTATACATTTCCAACCAGAGGCTTCCTTAGCAACATCATTTAATTCTTAAGAACGAAAGGCTTCTTTAGAAATCAAATGCTTTCCTTGAATGCTTTAAAATCCTATCGGTCCTGGGCATTTCGGTTGCCTGACTTGTTTTTCTTCAAGCCGAAATATAAAGTGTTCATTTGTTGTAGTTGAATAAATTATATTTATTTGGTTTCAATTTGCGTATCCTTACTTCTGTCTTTCACCTTACCTTCCACTGATACGTGACAATAACACAGGAAGCTGACTACTTTTCTGTGGAAAAAAAATGGAATCCAATGCTTTGAAGAGAATTGCTTTTAAAGCAGCAGGGAATATTATAATTTCTATAATTAACTCTTCGTTGAAAGTTCTGAGTTCATGTTCAGCTCTCGCTTCGACTGAATAGGCCTCCCTTTTTTAATTTGTTATTATCGAAAGCAAATGCTGACCTAGCAGCAGCGAGCAATATGATTGGTTGTTCGTTTGCTGCGAGCGGAAGAAAGTCGAACGAGCTCAGAGTCACGCGTATCGTTCACATGAGTCATCCGAGTAGTTCGTAAAAAATGATGAGTTGTCGTTTGAGTCGCGTACGACAACTTGTCATGTGAAATCCGTGTAGATGTGTTTGAGCCTTTACAGTTACAACACCAAAAATCATTCGTACAAGATTCCATGTCGTGTCCTTGTTGTCCGCATTTGCAGCAAACCAATGAACTCTTGCAGTTAGTCCTTGTGTGGCCAAACTGTTGACATTGGAAACAACGCAGCGGATTGGGAATAAAGGGCCTCACACGACACCGAATATATCCAACGGAGGCCCTTTCCGAATATTCCTGATATGCGAATATTCCTGATATGGTGTCAGGCAGAGTTGTTCTCTCAAAGGTAACAATAAAGAAATGAGTATGATGAGGAACACCATTCCTTTTTGGAGAGATCCGAGGAATGTCCATCACAGATTGATCGTCCAATTCAAAAGATAATTCGGTATTCCAATTTCCTTCATCTCTTCAAGATCTTGGCAAGTGAAAACCCCTTTCTTGTAGTTCAAAGTCGCATGAGGGACTATCGAAACCGATTTCCCCGCGAACTTTTTCAAGGATAACAAGGTGGAAGCTTGGTTGTCCTTTGAAACTTCTATCAAGAGATATCCATTGTATAATATCTTGGTGCGCCTAACATCTCCAATCAGTCGTTTTAATTCCTTGGTGTCACCTATGCCGAAGCAATCAATTAGCGGATCACGTGGAGTGACATCGGGCAAAGAAAAAAAGAATTATCGCCGTGTTAAACAGCGAAGCCCCGCCGGTAAAAATAGATGAGCCCAAGAAGCGAGCGTCGGAGGAGCTTCGCGATTCGTTAAGAAAAGGAGCATTCAAATTATCCAGCGAAAAAATGAAAATAAAAAGAGAAGGCAAGAGGAGAAGAGGAGATTGGATGTTATTTCGCTTGGCGCCTCGCTCCCGCCCGGTCGACTTCATGGATCCAGGCATGAATACAAGTGTAGTGAGAGACATTTTAATGCAAGATTGTCTAATTTTGATATTATTCCTTTGAAGCATGCTGAGCCACGTCAACAGAGGAGGCAGTCATGGCCGCCCGTAATTAAGCTGAATAAGGTTTCGGCGTTGAAGGGTTCGTCTACCCGGCACTTTTACGTCAGAAGACATGGTCGCAATAATTGCAGAGGATCTTCAAGAAGCAGCCAATCGACGCCATTGCTTGGCAGCTTTGGTCGAAAGCAGCCAATCGACGCTATTGCTTGGAAGGTTTGGTCGGTTTCGACAGTGTTAGCAGCGCAAGGAGCTTCAGGACAATTCTTGTCATGCACATGCCATAGCACACGAAGTAAATGCTCGTATGAACTTTGATGATATAATTAATGGAATTAAGTCAATTGATGTGTTTGGTAGACCGACTAATTTTATTGACTTTCAACAATTTTCAAGTGCTTCTCTCTCCCAAGCCCCGAACTGTATTGACTCTTTTCCGAGTGCATCTATTGGAACGAATAGCAGCCCATGCTCTTGTAAGGAGCTTCGTTCATCTCCATTGAGCACAGCAGGAGGATTAAAAGGATACAACTTCATCTACTTCAATCATCCCGGTGGGAAGACCGGAGCAGCGTCGCGCCTGCATTCCATAGATCGAAAGCCGGTAGCGTCGACAGGGCCCTGCTCGGCCTACCGCGCTCGGTAGGCAGCGTGGCGGCGTATGGTATTGAATTCAACAGTCTTCTCATATTTTTATGACATTAGTAGTGTTTATGTTGTGTGATATTCTGGCTTCTAATCCTCTACTTTTATGATCATTACAGTTTCTCCACATCGGTAGACAAACCTTTATAGGTCGCCGTTTTCTTCGGACGGTTGCCACTCCATTCTCCATTTGGTCGTTAAATTTACTTTACCTGCAAGAAATACGGAATCCCCAGGTGTGCAACGACTCATCTTTGTGAGAAGCATAGGTTAATGTCTGCCAAAGGAAGATTCATATATTTAATACTGTATTCACAAATTATTTGCAATTTTCAATATATGCTCTCGTATTCGGAACGCTTTATCTGTTATGAAGAAATTTCATTAAAGAAGTTTAAATACAAATAATTGTGTCCCGTTCCTTTCTATGTTCACGTTAATTATCACTCTGCTAGTAAAAAGTACGTGATATCTAAAAAGACTCTTCCTTTACCAGACTGATATCTAAAAACCGTGGATATTTTGGTACTCTTTCAGATTGTCTTTCTTCTCGATTATTATTTGGTTTAAGGTTATGGTTTTGTTTCATGATAAATGGAAGAAAAAGTTCATCTCCCTCGCTCCCCACCCACCACCGAGCCCAACAATGCACAATATCACCAGGGATACGAGGGGGATATAGGCAGCGCCTAACCCTACGGCCGAAACTCCGGGGAGCAACGAACAGCCGATTGATCTGGACGGGCTCATCCAGACCACCCATCCTTCCGGAAAGCAGAGGCCAAAGTGATGTATTGATCCGGAAAGCGTTCACTCAATCACCAGGATCCTCCTTTCCCCAGAAGTTAGGTCCCCCCGCACGGCCAACACGCGGGTAGATGTACTGGTCGCAGTGGAGCCATGTCGAAGGACGCCTCCACTGCGAGCACCGCTAAGACCTGTCTGGCCTCTCCGCTAAAGACCTGTCTGGCATGGATGACCCTATCCAGCTTAGCTCTTAGCTATGAGGCACTCAAGCCCCTCCACCACGTCAAAGTAGTGCCCACGGAGGGGGATGCTTTTTGAAGTCTTCATCTTATTTATAATTTTTTTAGTTGAATTTCTATGTGCTTTGAAGTGCTTTATTTATTTCTACAGATTTCTTCCTTTGTATAATTAAGAATAACGTTCCGACCCCAAAAAGCGTTACGGATGATGCAATAATTTTAATTTTGCGTTATAGAAAATATACTCGTCTTGTGATTTTAGATACTGTGAAAAGCCGTGTTTGTGGTTTCACATTCGATTGTGAGCACAGACGCGAGTAAGGAGACGAACCTTAAGCATAGACGCTGTGTTTACTCGATATATCGAGAGATTCGACACCCGTGCTTATATTTCATACATCCTGGAGATAATGGAGAGTTAGCAGACTATTGAGAAAGAGTGGAAAGGCGACAGAGAAATCAGTCCCTTCGCTCAGTGTTTTATTGATTGAGTTATTATTTAACTTCTTGAGATTGTTCTGTTTACCTACAATTGTAATTATCCCGGGCAACGCCGGGTGCCTCTGCTAGTTGATAAATAAATAAAAGGTTTATGTACTGTATAAATATTTATTTGTTTGTCGCATCTAAAAACATTATCATGATTCAGTGCTTTGGACTGCAAATTCGAAACTAAGTCACCGTTTTTATTTACATCTTTGGAGAGATATATGAAATTACATCTAAAACATGTAAGAGAACACAACTTCTAGGATGTGCAGCTGCTCAAGCTTTTGAAGTAAAGGTGAAGGTACTTTCCCTAATGAGCCAGTAACTGGAGAAAATTTTTATTTCATATAGTGTTTCTAATGTAGTAATTTCTTTTAGAGAAATTATGGATAATGTTTAGCTGAGCATATTAGAAAATTATAAAGATCACAACTGATTATGTGAGAGGGCATCCTTGTTGCTAAAACCTTACATTTTGTCAAAATGAACAACCACATTCAAGACATGATTCCACGCTCTGTGATTAAATACAACTCTATTGAAACAGTTACTTGTTGAAGAGGGGTGTCGATGGGGCTGTAAACAGAGGTACTTAACTCTCTCAATCCATCCATGAAGAATTTTTCTTGCTGAATAAGCCGCTATGGAGTACGTTCTTTTCGACTGTTTCTTCTCTTTCGGTTTCCTTTACTGCCTTAACTCTTATCATTTTTCTCGACTTTCTCCTTCCTTGTAGACTCTAAACTGCGCCGGTTTGGTTCTTCTTTTTTCCCAAAAGCCTTTTGATTGTTCCAGTTTGGTTTTAAGTGGTGTATAATTTTATACAGGGTGTTTTTGAATTGAGTACAGATTTTTTGGGAGATGATAGAAGAGGTCCTTAGAAGTATTTTTTGTCATATGAACAT
>JAHWFO010095131.1:89718-104145 GCA_023313115.1 Rhysida immarginata
AAAAATACTTCTAAGGACCTCTTCTATCATCTCCCAAAAAATCTGTACTCAATTCAAAAACACCCTGTATGTCTGTTTATGAAAGTTGTAATCCTTCTATGTTCTTTTGTGCTTCACTTATTCAAGTAGTGGCCATTTTAAATTTTGACATAATTTGAAAACAATCTTCCTGTTTATACTTTCAAGATGTCCATTATAAGCTATTCTTTTTATCTAAAGGATATCACTAATTTTGTATATTATATAATTTCAAATTCTATATGTGTATATCCTCCCTTCATCCGTTTTTGCTATAATCTCCGCTTTTAATTGGCCCCAATATTTTCCGTACTATTTTTCTTTCAGCTACTTTTAGTTCTTGCGTTAACAATTTTTCTTCAGGATCAGACATCCTGCCGCATTAAGTGCTCCTGGACATATTACTGTTATGTAGTGCCGAAGTTTAGGGTTGATAGAGAGTGACTTCTTCTTAAAGATGTCTTTACTGAGGAAATAGGCCGTTTTCATCTTGTTGACTCTTGCTTTAATAGCTTCTTTCTCTGATCCGTTTTATTGAATTATTTCTCCTGAATTCACCTACTTACTTACTTTTCGAACCCTTTTATCTGTTAGGGTCGCGGTGGCAGCCCGCGTCTTCTAGGTGGAGTTGGGGCAGCAGCCTATGGAGGATTTCGAGCTTCCGCCATCAGGCGCATGTCCTCCAATGTAATACCCAAGCGACTCGAACCTAGATATCAATGTAGTCTAGCCACCTGGTTCTAGGCTGAGCCCTTAGTCTCTTACCAACCAGCTTGGGAAATATCAACTGCCTAGAAAGACCAGTTTGCAGCATCCGTATCACGTGGCCATACATGCACAACTGAGATCTCTCAATGCGAGAAAATAGCGGCTCAATATTTAAAGACTCCCTTAATTAATTGATCTTACATATTGATATAAAAATATAACAAGTAAGAAGAGCTTACTTACTTTTCAAACCTGCTTATCCGTTAGGGTCGCGGGGCCAGCAGCCCTATGGAGGATCTCCAGCGATCACGATCTTCCGCCATCAGGCGCACGTCCTTCCTAGTAATACCCAAGCGACTCGAACCCTGATTCTCCATGTAGTCTAGCCACCTGGTTCTAGGCCGACCCCTTGGCCTCTTACCCATTGGCTTAGAAAATAACAACTGCCTAGGAAGACCAGTTTGCGGCATCCGTATCAGTGGCCATACCAGCGCAACTGAGATCTCTCAATGCGGAGAAGTAGCGGCTCAACACCTAAAGACTCCCTTATTGTGCTGCTGTGCACTCTGTCTAGCAGGGTAACACCTGCCACACCTCTCAGAAATCTCATTTCGGCCGCTTGTACTCGCGATCGCACTCTTTCGGTCATTGCCCAAGCCTCATGACCATAGGTGAGAATAAGGACAAAGACAGATTTGAAGACAAAGAGTTTGGCTTTGTTACCCAGCTGGCGTTTCGTTACCACAGATTGCCACAGTTCACGTCTGACACAGCTTGCTGCACCGATCCGAGCATCCAATTCTTTCTCCTGCGGTCCATCACTCTTGAATGCAATCCCGAGATACTTGAATTTTTCCACCTGTCTCAATGAGGCTCCCCTAACATGGAGAGCGCACTGAGCAGGCTGTCTTGAAAGGACCAGAACCTCGGTTTTAGCCACACTGATCTTCATCCCAGCTTCTTCACATTTGGCTGCAAGCCGGTCTAGTGCATGCTGAAGGTTCGTGCGAGAAGATCCAAGGAGGACAAGGTCGTCAGCAAAGAGCAACCTCTCCACCATGCAGTCGCCCACACAAAGACGCTCATCGCCTCGGCTGCCCCTGTCTATCCAGTCCATAAAGGTAATGAACAAGAGGGGCGACAGTACGCACCCTTGGCGGAGTCCAACGCCCACGGTGAACAGTCTTGACTTAATGCCATTTATCCGGACACACATCTCAGAGCTTTCGTACAGAGACACGATAGCAACCAGTAATTGCCCATCCACTCCATACTCTTGCAACACTTGCCAGAGCTTCTCCCGAGGAACTCTGTCATATGCTCTGTCGTAGATCTCTTTTGCATACTCCCAGGATTTTTCAGAGATTTGCCTTAAAGCAAAGATGTGATCCGTCGTGCTTCGGCCAGGTCGGAAACCACACTGCTCCCCCGACAGTTTGGAGTCGACTATTTCCCGACTTCTCTTCTCCACACACTTCGGGTACACTTTCCCAGGAATGCTGAGCAAAGAGATGCCACGATAATTGTTGCAATCTCTCTGATCTCCCTTTTTGAAGATAGAGATAACAATTCCTGTCTGTCATTGCTTAGGGGCCTGTCCAGATATCCAAGCAACCTGACACACCCGAGTCAGCCACAGGATACCATCCTGATTTAAGGCCTTTAACATCTCGGACCGGATTTCATCATCACCTGCAGCTTTGCCAGTCTTCAGGGACTTAATTGCCCATCTGACTTCTGCTTCAGTGATACTATCGTGACTATTCTTCGCGCCAAGGTGCACCACATGTGCCTCAGTTATTGCTGTCACCGGATTAAGAAGAGATGCAAAGTATTCCTTCCACCTATGCAACACGCTCTCCTCCGTTTTCAGAAGCCTCCCATCTGAACTCTTAATAGTTTGTGATGAAAGAGAGTTCTTTCCACGGAGGTGGCGCACGGTCTGCCAGAATACCTTGTTTGCCGAACCATAGTCTGCCTCCAATTTCTCCCCAACTTCTCCCAGGCCTTGGCTTTACCTGTTGATGCTGTCTTTGCTGCTGCTTTTCGCGCCTCAGTGTACCGCACTCGACTCGAAGTTGACTTATTTGCAAGCCATAGCAAATAGGCTTCCTTCTTTGCCTTTACAGCGTCTTGGACTTCACCGTTCCACCATACAGTCCTTTCTCACCGCCCTGCGCCACACTCAGCCGCTTACGACCACAGCACAATGGAGCCGAAATATTCACAGCAGTTTTAAACAACTGTCATTCCTCTTCAACAGTACCACAATCACTGGGTAGTTCTTTGAAACTTGAAGATATGTTATCTGCAAAGGTCTTCCTCACAGCTCTATCCTCTAATGCCTCCCATTTTATGCGCCAAGTTTGTCTGAACCTAGTACAGTTGACTCGCGATAATCTGACAGATACGGGACCGAGGGAGTGTCGGATTATCAAAAATGTCGGATTACCAAAGGTTGATTTTAGAACTTGAGTGTGTGCGTGTCTGTGTCTGCAGCAGTGACTTCATCCGACGCGGCGTCGGACTACTGAGCGTGGTGTCGGACTGTCAAATGTCGGAGTATCGCGAGTCAACTGTATTTCGCTTGGTTGGCATGGATTCAGAGAACCGCAAAGTGCAGACAACAAGGTGGTGATCAGTTGATAGTTCTGCCCCTCTTCTCACACGAGTATCCAACACTGATCGGAATAAGTCGGCTGAAACGATTACAAAATCAATCAGTGAGTTCTGGTCCATCGCATCCCTCTACCAGGTATACTTATGGACATCCCTGTGCTGGAAGAAGGTGTTTGTGATGGAAAGTTCCATTGTTGCAACAGAGATCCAACAAGCAACTTCCATTCGCATTTAAATCGGGGTCACCATTTCGTCCAATCACGCCTTTCCACGTTTGGTCATCAGCCCCTACGTGTGCATTGAAGTCGCCCACCAGGATGACAGAATCTGCACTCCCTCTCCTGCTAAGAGCAGCATCAAATTCATCTAGAAAAAGTGGGTACTCTGTGACTGCATTCGGAGCATATGCAACGAATAGAGAGAGAGAGACCGTTTTCCTATCTGAAGCCTCAGGAGACACAGTCTTCCACCTACGGGGGTCCAATCTGCAACATAATATGCCAGCCGGGGAATTATGAGTATCCCCACTCCCGCCTGGGCAGTCAGGTTAGGGTCGACACCTGAGTAGAAGAGCTTCCACCCTCCTTCTAAGTCCACAGTTCCAGAACCCGGACGTTTCGTAGAGGTAATACGAGGCGTGTTTTTTAAGTAAGGTCCGTTTTGTTGTAGACACTAGTAGTTCGCGCGCATATCGCAACGAGCGCGTGCGTCGTGTACCGGCATGCCTCCGGAACAGATGTGCTCAATTTCAGCTCTGTAGCTAACCTGTACGGTTCTGTTCTGTGCTTTCCAAATGTTTAAGACTATCAACACGCCCGCCGCGTGTGAGGTTCGGTCAGTGATAGGTTTTTGTCAGCAAAGAACCTGTCTGCTGCAGAAATTCATCGACAAATTTGCGAAGTGTACGGTGATACTGTTATGAGTGAAAGCAAAGTGCGTAAGTGGGTACGACAATTCAAAGATGGCCGTGACAACGTCCATGATGAGAACCGCTGCGGTCGCCGTTCTTTGATTACAGACGATTTGGTGGCTTCAGTTGAAGCGAAGATTCGTGAGAACAGGCGCTTCACAATAACAGGTCTCTCAAACGAATTTCCTGACGTGTCGAGATCAGTGCTTTACAACATTGTTTCTGAACACCTAAAGTTTAGGAAACGGTGCTCCCGTTGGGTCCCGAAACTCCTAACAGAGGACCACAAAAACCAAAGATTTGAGTGTATGATGACGTTCTTGACTCGCTATAACGAAGAAGGTGACGGCTTCTTGAGTCAGATCGTAACTGGAGACGAAACATGGGTTTCGCATATCACGCCCGAATCGAAGCAACAGAGCATGGAATGGAGACGCACACACTCGCCTGTAAAGGTGAAGGCCAAACAGACTCTGTCCCAGCGCAAAATCATGGCGTCGGTGTTTTGGGATAGGCATGGTGTTTTGTTGGTCGACTTCATGCAACGAGGAACCACTATCAATGCAGAAGCATACTGCCAAACCCTGGGAAAGCTACGCAGAGCGATACAAAACAAAAGACGCGGCATGCTGACGAAGGGAATTGTCCTCCTTCATGACAATGCAAGACCTCACACTGCACATCAAATCCGCGATTTATTGGGCAGTTTTGGCTGGGAAGTTTTAGACCACCCACCTTACAGTCCTGATCTTGCGCCGAGCGATTACCATCTGTTTCTCCACCTCAAACATCACCTCAGTGGCAATCATTACAATGATGACAACGACGTGAAAACGGCAGTGAACTCTTGGTTATCAGAGCAGGCGGCAAGTTTCTATGAAGAGGGTATTTTAAAATTGGTTAAGAGGTATGATAAATGTTTGAACAAAATTGGCAACTATGTCGAAAAATAGAGTGAAGTATGTACTTTCTGAAAATAAATTTACTTTTTTGAAATAACCTTTCGTTGTGTACTTATGTTCAAACGGACCTTACTTAAAAAACACGCCTCGTACCTATGATATCCAGTCGATACCGTTTGGCTTCCTCCACTAACTCTGATTCCTTTCCTGTCATGGAGAATACGTTCCAAGTGCCGATTGACAGCACCCGATCCCGTTGTCGCTCTATCCGTTTCTACTCCTGGGTAAAGGCATGCGCTGCCCCCGACCGTTTCCACAAGCGCATAGCGAGTGCACTGGTGGGGCTTCTCGGAGGCATTGCTCCGAGATAATAGCCAGGAGACTGTCGACTATTTTTCGAACGAGAGCCTCTGCCTAACTCCCGAACGCGGGTGACTTTAACCTATGCCACTCCCGATGCAGTATGAATTCTCTCATTCGTCGACATCATGAGATACCGTGGATCCCCTACTTACGATCAGGTTAAGTTCCGTAAGTTTGTTCGTAAGTTGAATTGTTCGTAAGTCCAAAGCGTACTGTTTAATTGGAACTGTATCCTGATTACCTCCCGAGGTTAGAAAGAAAAACGCTATGCAATATTTAAGATGCTTTGAATCTTATTTTTAACACAATATAAGATTATAAAAAAATTAATTATTGTAAAGATTATAAAAATTTTAAATATAAAAATTTGCTAAGACTGAACAATTTAAAATTTTGATTTCTGTAAGCACAGACAAAAAAAATAACCTTGGAATTCTTGTTCCAACAATATACACTGAGTGGCCAAATTATTATGGCCGCCCCTTTAATACAGTGTTGGGCCATCTTTCGCTCTTATTACTGCTTGCATTCTTCGGGACATGGATTCTATGAGATGTTGATAGGTTGTAGGAGGAATTTGAGACCAACTCTGAAGAACTGCACCTTCCAATTCCTGCAGATTTGATGGTGCTGGATCCCGCTGCCTGATGGCCCGTTCGATCTCATCCCACAAATTCTCAATGGGATTGAGATCTGGCGATTGTGCAGGCCAACGAAGCAAGGTAAACTTTCCGGAATGTTCTTCGAACCATCTGAGGACGATGCCAGCCCTATGACAAGGAGCATTGTCCTGCTGGAAGTATCCATCCCCGTCAGAGTACACCATTAACATAACGGGATGTACTTGATCTACGTCAATACTTAAATAACGTCCGTGCACAGGAATCAAAGGACCCAAACAATGCCAAGAAAACATCCCCCAAACCATAATACTGCCGCCACCAGCTTGAAGTGTTGTGGCGATGCACGTGGGGTCCATGCTTTCGTGTTGTTTTCTCCATATTCTAACCCTGCCATCTGCATGATGCATTTGAAATCGTGACTCATCGGACCACATGACCCTTTTCCAGTCATCTACTGTCCAATTCTTGTGCTCCTTGGCGAACTGGAGACGTCTGCTCTTGTTCAAGGCTGACAGTAGAGGCTTTCGAACTGGTCATCGGCTTCCATAGCCTAAACGGTGTAATGAGCGGCGAACAGTTCGTCAGAGGCAGTCATAATTTGTCCTTGATTAAGATTTGCCGCTATTTGACGCACCGTTGCTCTTCTGTCGCCCTGGACAACTCTGGCCAATCTCCTTTCAGCTCGAGCACTGAGGAGCCTGTGACGACCAGACGCTTGACGTTCAGAGCCGGTTTTTTTTCTTGGTAGTCCACTCTCTGTAAATATTGATAACTGCTGCTCTTGAACACTTCACAAGTTCAGCTGTTTTGCTGATACTGGTTCCGACACTGCGCGCGCCGACGATCATCCCGCGTTCAAACTCAGTTAAATCACGTTTTTTTGCCCATATCGTCGCAAAAAACACAGTGCAGCTGATGGTTCACCTCACCTGCATTCCCTTTTTATAGCTATCTAGCCCTCTAGCGGCAGCGCTGTGACGCAATAGCTCATTTGCCTAAAACTGTCAGGTGGTCATAATAATTTGGCCACTCAGTGTACGTATAAAAAGAACAGCTAATGTTGACTAAGTTAATTTAGACTGTCAGATGACTTGGAAGATGGTGAAGCTTGTTCATCGAAAACAGGTGAAATCATAGTCATATTATTGCGCGAAGTTGATGGCGTAGGTTCTTCCTTTCTCCAACTGTATTAGAAAATTTGTCCAATATTGTTTGCATTATGGCTGATTTCCGTTCATCATATATGAGTTTATATGATGACAATGGATCATTTACAGCCCCCCTCCGTGGGCACTACCTTGACGTGGTGGAGGAGCTTGGGTGCCTCAATGATGTTAAGGGCTATGCTGGATAGAGCCACCCATTCCAGACAGGCCTTAGCTGAGAGGTCAGACTAAAAGTGTCCGGTCGGTTGTGGACCCGCCCAGGGGACTGGTGCTCGCAACGAAGGCTCTACGGGCACCCGTTGCGAACAGTACGTCCACCCGCGTGTTTGCCGTGCGCGGCGACCCGAACTCGGGGGAAAGGGGGATCCTGGTGGCTGAGGGAAGGCTATCCAGAACAACACACCACTTTGGCCCTTGCTTCTCCGAGAGAAGGGAATCTGAAACAAGCCCGTTCAGATTAATCGGCTGGTTGGACCTCCTCGGAGGTCCGGCTTGAGGGTTAGGCTATGCCTATATCCCCCCGTATCCCTGATGCCGATGTGCATCCCCTTGTTGGGCACGGTGGTGGGTGGGGAGCGAGGGGGCTGAAATATATTTCCTTTTACTATGGAAAACAAGAAGAATTCTTACGGATTCTTTGTAAGAATCCTAGATTTTTGGTGATGGCTTGCGCAGATGGTTCATCGTTTAAAGGAGTTTCTCCATTTTTGATTGCTAAAGACTTAAAGCAGCGTGTTGGTGATGTGAGGCAAGTAAAAAGACTGTAAAACGGACATCTACTTATTGAGACTGCTAAAGACACTGAGGCAAAGAAGTTACTTTCTACGAAGAAATTAGCAGCAAAAACTGTTTCAGTGTCCCCGCATGCAACTCTGAACTTTAAGAGAGGTGTATTTTCCTGTTCCGACCTTGAGGGGCTAGACGATGAAACGATAAAGAAAGAGTTAAGTGATCAAAATGTTGTAAACATCAGAAGGATTATGCAGAAGCGCTCTGGCAATCTTGTACCGACTCATTTGTTTGTTGTGACTTTCGAAGGTATTACGCTACCTGAGTTTATACGTTTAGGTTTCCTTCGAATTAGAATTAGACACTATATTCCAAACCCGTTAAGGTGCTTCCATTGCCAAAGACTCGGCCACTCTAAAACAAACTGTAAAAATGTCAGTGCCTGTGGTAGATGCGGCCAATTTGGACATGATATGATAAATTGCGTTAATGAACCCAAATGCAAGAACTGCACGGGCCCTCATACGGCTCTCGCCAGAGATTGTCCAATTTGGCGCAAAGAAAAGCGGATTCAAGAAATAAGAGTCACCCAGAATATTTCTTTTATAGAAGCCAGGCATAAGTTCGAGCAAAACAATCCTTTTCCTCGCTCTTTTTCCTCAGTGGTGAAGATCTTACCAGATTCAAAATCTGTTGGAACTATTACTGATTGTCAAATTATGGTCCCTGTGGTAAAACCAACGAGTGATACTGACACTAGTGCCATCTCAAACGGCTTGGGAGATGGAGTCGTCTTAAGTAATTCCGTCCTTCCCAATACCGTAGCTCCTATCCCACATAATATAACCCCCTCATTGAGGGATGACAGTAGGAAACGTTCGTCAGATGTTTTCCACACCGCTGATAGTCAGAAGAAAAAGATCGCACAAAGTCCATCCTCTACTGACGTAGAGATTGAAAATGCCCCTGATCCTCCATTACTGATAGGAGTTCCTTCTAATGAACTCACCTGTCTTACTTGGATTTTTCCTTCTAATTCTCCATTATGCATATTCTTCAATGGAACATCAGAAGTATTGTTTCTCGGCTCGAACATCTGAAACTCCTTATAAATGAAGTGAGTGTGTCTATTGTCGCCTTACAAGAAGCATTCTTGTCTCCGAGTCAAACGCCTGTAATACGGGGCTTCAGCATCATCCGTAGAGATAATTTGTTAGGTGGTAGAGCTTGTGGAGGTATAGCGTTATTAATAAAGAACAGTATTCCCTATAATATAGTTTCTCTTTCTTCTCCCCTACAAGCAGTTGCAGTTAATATCCTTACTACTACAAACTTCCAAACTACAGTTTGTTCTTTATGTCTCCCACCAGATGAAAACATCGACGAAAAATGTTTAAAAGCTCTAATACAAGAACTCCCTCGCCTTAAGCGATTTCAAGGGCCATAGTCCAATATGGGGTTCCAGTCACTATTCCAACCGAGGATATATCATTGAAAATGTTATTCACGATTGCAACATTAACGACATTAGGGAGTTAACTTTGATATCGTTGGATAGCTTTTTTAAAAATATTAAACACTAGCTAATATACCCGGCGTTGCTCGGACTCCTTATTGATGAAATTTTGCAATATCTGAACGTGAATATACAGTGAAAATGAACACATGAAAAAAAGGTTAGAATTAATACAATAAAAATCATTGAAAAACTGAGAATTCTTTTAAAATGCTCCCAATACATGACGCTCTCTAACTATGGCCTTCTAGCTGTTCTACCATAGATTAAAGAAAACATGTTTTGTCTATTTTCTTAAATCTGAGATTCTATCCGGTTTCTACATATGTGTAGAATAATGCATGTGGTTTCGAAAGAGGGAGGAACACAATGAAAATAAAACAATACTTTGATCTGACGTTTCTTCAGTACGGGCTATGGTTGTATTCTCCTATTTCGCTCGCCACATACTTGGGTTTGGAAGAGCTTGTGGCCTACATGTAGGCTTTGTTTTACCACAGTCGGCCCATGGGAAGAAAAGAAATAATAATTTGAAATGTTTATGGTAAATGCCCTTATTTAAAAAAACAAAAGTTCATTACTGCAAATGGACTTATTCTAAACTTGCTAATAACCGATATAGAATAAGAAATCATAAAAAATTGACTTTAAAAAAATTATTTGTTCATCTAAATATTTAACAATTCCAAAATTCCACGCGAATGACGTTCCTAGCCTAAATAATTTCTTGGCAACCTAATCATACTTTAGATGTGAACTGGCCCTAATGTGGTGAACTTCGACGATACAATGGATAACCATATTCAACCGTTATACTTTGTTCTACCAGAGTGCTAGGATATCTTTTAGAGCAATGGCTATCTTGCATGCAAGGAGAGTTTCGATTTAATGCATCTACTCCGATGCAACTACATTAACCCGGTTGTTGGCCACTTGGTGAAAATACGCACGATTTCGAAAACTGCGCGGAATCGTGACCGACTCCTCTTCACCTGGTGCTCGATAGCCGGATTCAGCTCCTTCTATGGAACTTGGTTTTTTTTCTTCATGAATATACATGATCGTTTGTTTCTAATAAATAATATTTGTTTAATTTTCCATTTTCTGATAATATTGTTTATTAGGCTTATCTAATCCCGTTTTTCCATTGTTTGTGTCTGTGTGCTCTGAGGTGGGTTATTCACTGATTGATAATCTATTGTTGCATTCGCATTTTGCTCTCGATATCTTGAAGCCAAACTTGGGCATTCATCACTTGAAGCAAAATAGTGCGTGGGGGAAACCGATACAGCGCCGAAAGGGACTGCTTACTCTGCCGCATTTCCACTATATCTCATTTACAATCCCCCTCCGTGGGCACTACCTTGACGTTGTGGAGGGGCTTGAGTGCCTCGGTGACGCTAAGGGCTATGCTAGATCGGGTCACCCATGCCAGACAGGCCTTAGCAGAGAGGCCAGACTAAAAGTGTCCGGTCGGTTGTGGACCCTCCCTAAGGGACCGGTGCTCGCAATGGAGGCATGTTTTTAACATGGCCTCCATTGCCACCAGTACGTCCACCTGCGTGTTTGCCGTGCGCAGCGACCCTACTTCTGGGGAAAGGGGGATCCTGGTGGTTGACGGAAGGCTTTTCGGAACAACACACCACTTTGGCCCCTGCTTCTCGGAAGGATGGGCGGTCTGGATGAGCCCGTCCTGATCAATCGGCTGGTCGTCGCTCCTTGGAGCTTCGGCCATAGGGTTAGGCGCTGCCTATGTCCTCCTCGTATCCCTGTTGCCAATGTGCATCCCCTTGTTTGGCTCGGTGGTGGGTGGGGAGCGAGGGAGATGAAAATTTCTCATACTTAATATGGGTAAACATAAGCAAGTTAATCCAAAACCAAAGAACGATCGTGAAGAGAGAACGAGCCGCAGACCGGCAAAGAATCCGAAGTTTTTAGAGATGAAATTAGCAAGTGGGGAGTCGTTTAAGACCATCTCCCCATTTCTAATTTCAAAAGAACTGAAACGACTCGTTGGGGATATCAAACATGTAAAGAGACTGTTTAATGGCCATCTATTGATCGAGGTATTTAAGGATAAACAACAAGCTACCACCCTTTTATCCTTAAAAAGGTTTGCAGGGAAAGCGGTTTCGGTTTCTGCTTCTGCCCACGCAACCTTAAATTATAAGAAAGGTGTTTTCACGTGCCAGGACCTGGAAGGAATGGGGGACGAGGAAATCATTGCCGAATTGGATGATCAATCTGTTGTTGACATTCGCCGGATCGCTCCAAGGAGGAATGGTGTTCCTCATCCTACTCATTCCTTCATTGTTACCTTTGAGGGAACAGTTTTGCCTGATACTATCTATATCGGCTATATCCACTGTCACGTGAGACCCTTTATCCCCAACCCGTTGCGATGCTTCCAATGTCAGAAGTACGGCCACACGAGAACAAACTGTCATTTTAATGCAGTTTGTTGCAAGTGCGGCCTGCCCGGACATGAGATGGAAGACTGTTCAAACGAGTTCCGGTGTTGTAATTGTAAGGGAGCCCATTCTGCCCTTACAAGAGACTGTCCTATTTGGCGGAAGGAAAAGAAAATCCAAGAGGTTCGTGTCCTTGGGGGTTTGTCTTTTCCCGAAGCACGTAGGCAGGTTGAACGGAATGAAGTCCGAAATTACGCATCTGTAGTTAAGAGTCGTCCTTCTGTTATGACAGTTGGTACCATGACAGATTTACGTATTGCAGATTTTTCCTGTGGAACTTCCACCCCCACAGAACCATCTGCTAGCGTTAGTCGGACTTCGAATTCCATCATACAACCAGGAACTCCTCCAAAAACTTCGGAGAGAGAAGATGGGAAAAAACGCTCGTCAGAGGCGTCACCTTCCTCTGACCCCTCCAAAAAACGTGTAGTAGAGACTACACCAACTTCTCCAGTTTTGGGGGGAGGGCCAGACTTCCCTTTAAACGTACAGATATCTCCTATCGAGGAGATGGAGTTATCTCGGGAGTTTAATCCTACATCTTAAAACCTTTATCATGACACTATTACAATGGAACCTTAATGGATTCTTTTGTCGCATAGAAGACCTAAAGCTCTTAGTCAGTAAGTTCTCCTTCTCCTTATTGGCTTTGTAAGAAGAATTCCTCTTGCCATCTCAGTCTCCTACCCTAAAAGGATTTAATTTTATTAGGAAGGATTATACTTCGGGAAATAAAGCCTGTGGTGGTGTTGCCATCTTAGTTCAAAGGTCTTTGCCTTTTACTACCATTAATTTAAAATCTAACCTTCAGGCAGTAGCAGTTAGAGTCTTATTCAAAGATCTCTCACCTCTAACTGTTTGTTCACTGTATCTACCTCCAGATCAATATACGGACGAAACATCTTTGTCATCTCTGCTGCATGAACTTCCAAGCCCCTTTCTTATTCTGGGGGATTTTAACGGCCATAATCCCATTTGGGAGTCTATAAAGCTCTCTGAGAGAGGATATATGATAGAGAAAGTTTTGAATGCTTTTAACGTCAATTTGTTAAACAATGGCTCTCCAACATTCCTCCATTCAGCCAATGGCTCTCTGTCATGCATTGATCTATCTATATCCTCTTCATCTTTTACACCTAACTTAGCCTGGAGCGTATTCTCAGATTTACATGGTAGTGATCATTTCCCGATTAGTACTCGTATATCTCTGAGTTCTTCTTCTTTTTCCAACCATTTACCGCGTTGGAAATTGGATAAAGCAGACTGGCAGGTCTTCCAATCCCATCTACAGTTTGAAAATAAAACACCCTTTCCATCTGTAGATGAGGCTGTAGAGGATTTCACTTCCCGCATCCTCCATGCGGCAGAACAATCCATTCCTAAGTGTAGATCTTCTTCCACGAAAATTCCAGTGCCATGGTGGAATGAAGAATGTGCCCTAGCGGTTCGAGAACGTAAGCGAGTCCTCCGCATTTTTACCGCACAACCCACTCTTGAGAATCTTATTACTTATAAGAAAAAAAGGACCAGTTGTAAACTAATCATTTCCGATAATAAGAAACTCTGTTGGAGAGATTATATCTCCTCCATTAATAAAAACACTCCTCTTCAAACTGTATGGAACATGATTAGGAAAATAAATAGGAAACGACTCCCGGATAAACTCCCTTCTCTCATTGAAAATGGTCATACATACTTTGACCCGAAAGAGGTAGCTAATATTCTCGGAAGGACATTTGCTGAGGTTTCACGAATAAAAATTTGCAGTGTCTTCTTTCAAAGACGAAAACGTTTCGAGGAATCGCATGCTATAAATTTTAAATCCCGAAACCTCGAAAAATATAATCTCCCATTTACTTTACGGGAACTACATTATGCCCTTCGTTGCTCCAGAGATTCTGCTCCGGGGCAGATGGAATGTTATACTCTTTCCTGCAACATCTGACGCAGGAAGCTTATGGCCACCTTCTCTCGTTATATAATTACATCTGGTCTTTAGGAGAGATTCCAACAATATGGAGAGAGGCAATTGTTATTGCCATTCCAAAACAAATAAAGACCACTCTTGTCCTGCGAACTATCGACCAATAGCACTAACTAGCTGCATGTGCAAAGTCTTGGAAAGGATGGTCTCGCTCCGACTTATGTGGTATCTGGAAAAAAACCACCTGTTGTCCAGATTTCAGTGCGGTTTCCGCAAATCTCGCTCAACTGTTGATCACCTTCTTCGGTTGGAGCATGAGATTCATTTCGCACAGAGACATAGACAGCATGTCGTAGGGGTGTTCTTTGATCTGGAAAAAGCCTACGATACAACTTGGAGACATGGAATAGCAATACTTTTGCAGAAATACGGCCTTACAGGACGTCTTCCCTCATTCTTGTGTAATTTCATGGCGAAT
>JAHWFO010095132.1:9256-24816 GCA_023313115.1 Rhysida immarginata
AATATGGATAAGTTTCAATTTGTAACAATGCATAGAATTCCTGTTATTCAGGCTTTTCTTAGAAAAGAGAGTTCTTAGTACTTAACAATTTCTTGAAAATCTTTAAAAATGATGAGTAACTGGAGATAATGGAGAGTTAGCAGACTATTGAGAAAGAGTGGAAAGACGACAGTTAGCTCCGTGATGTATTGAGCAAATGGGAAGCAAGTAAATAGAAGATTCGGTGAGCGCTAGACTACACAAAGTGATGAATGGCCAAGTTTTGCTTCAATACATCGAGAGAAGAGTGGAAATTGCAACAACACTAAGTATACATCTGAGGTAAGATTACGTGAGTAAGAAATTATTGGAGAGGTCCAGCCATTGTGAGCTTTTTTTTCGAATTTTCATTAAGAATTTTTACTGTATTAATTCTAAGCATTTTCATGGGTTTATTTTTAAGATATTGCAAAATTTAATTCAATTTTTGGAGATTGTTCTGTTTACAGCCAAGTGGAATTTTCCCGGGCAACGCCGGGTACCTTTGCTAGTAATTTATTATTTTTGAAACATTTAGATCTTTTGATGGTTTTTGAAATCTTCAAATTATCCATAATTTACGCACTGGTTGAATTTCTATGTGGTTTGAAGTGCTTATTTTTTTTCTATAAATTCCTTTCTCCCTATAGTTAAGAATAACTTTCCGGCTAAAAAGAGCTTTATGGGTGATGCAATAATTTTAATTTTTCGTCATACAAAATACCACTTTTTAAGATTTTAGATACAGCGAAAACCTTGCAGGTTGTCATGTGTCAGTGGAAGGTATGGTAAAAGACAGAAGTAAGGATACGCAATTAACACTAATAAATATGATTTATTCAATATAAATAAAGGAATACTTGATACTTCGACTTGAAGCAAATAAATATTAATTGTATTACAGCAAATGTCAGGACCCGAAGTTCAGTAGAATAGTCACTGGTAAGTAATATTTAGTAATGGCGTACCAAGCCGTAACTAGGTGAAACACAATAGCACCCCTTCAAGGAAAGTAATTCGCACTTAAATAGCGAAAAAGAGAATTTAAATCAAGGTAGATAGTCACTACGTAAAGATGGCAAGCATAACGGTAGTCGGAAGTCTTGACCAATGTTCTTAGATAATTGGAGTACTAAATTACACATGTTGTTTTTCGTTAAATGCTGTGGGAGTTCATCAAAGTTGATAATACCTTATTCCACACGCTGATACATGATTTGTCTCTCGGGCTTATCGTTGGTAGGAGTAACAAACTGCATTTCCAGTGAATCTGCAATGACTTGGGCCTTGTCCTGATCAGTTTGCACATAGTCACCTTGTGGAGTGGAGGAAGCGTAACATTCTTCTTCTTCTGTAAAGCTCTGGCCATGCTCCAAATGGAATTGTCGCGAGCCGACAAGCTTTTGAGTTTTTCATTCCATCTAGCCTTACGAAACTCTTTTATCTTCTCTTTAACTCTTTGCACTAACCTGTTGTACTTGGTTTTGGGCCAAGGTTCACGATAGCATTGCAATAGTCTACGGGTCCTGTTTCTTTCAGCAATTAGGCGTTGGATTCCAGGAGTGAGTTGGATTCGATGAGAAGGTTTATTCTCTGATGGATACTTACTAGCTTCTATGGCACTGTTAATACATCTGGTGATGTCATCAATAAGTAAGCAACGTCGGGATGGCAGCCATAGTCCTTAAGAATATCTTTGTAAAGCTTCCAGTCTTGATGATGTACGAGTTCCTCTCGGAAATTTATGTCAACATTTTCAAATTTCAACGCCACAGGCTTGTGGTCAGAAGAAAGGTCATCAATCGTGAAGATATTGTACGGTTTGAAGAAAACCTTGAAGAGCGAGATGTCCAAAACTTCACTACTAGGGGAGTGGTCGCAGTAGTAGGGGTCCTCCACAGGTCCAGCAGCTATGACATCATCTGTACCTTGTATGTACCTATAGAGAATCATGCCGTTGTAATTCTGCGTTCTTGAGTTCCTGGGTGTTTGACATTTAGGTCACCAGCCAGGACGACTGGAGTGTCACCACTGAAGAGTTCATCAAACTCGCAAATGTCGAGATAATGTTTAGGTGAATTGTAGAGCGCCACGAACTTCACTTCACCATAGGAGACGTCATTGATAATGATGGAGGCTGATTCCATACCTGCATAAGACTTGCATACTAATTCTTGGTGTTGAATTCCCCTCTTAATGATGATCGCAGCGCCCCCAGACGCACATCTTGCAGCATTTGAAGCCATTCGATCCTTACGGTACACACAATAGCCAGGTAGCTTGAAGTCTTGGCTTGGTTCGAGGTGAGCAACGTCGATTTCTTGTTTTATCAGAAAGTTGTGAAACTCGATATGCTATTGGGAAAGCCCCTAGCGTTCCATATCACGCACCGAAGTTCACCTTTGTTGATTCCAGTATAATGTTGTGTAGCCATACTAAAATTAGTTGGTCGTAAGGAGCCCACTCAACTGTATGTAACTTTTGCCTAGATTAGAAAACAGATGAAAGATACGTCCTAATTGTTTATACATACCTGGTAGTGAAGTGTACATTTGTTGGATGGCAGCGCTTTCACAAAGCTCATCCAACCAGAAAAAACTCCAAATGAAATACACTGAGGTAGTCAAGAAGCCTAACCAACCCAAGCGGTCTTCCATATTATACAAAAAAGAAAATAATATTGACGTTTGTCTGAAACAAAATACAAACGAAATAAAAAACACAAGGAGAAAGAAGATTATCACATCTTCCAGTAGTCCGGGAAAGAGACGTTGCTGATATCTTGACGTCAAGAACGTGCCTCGGTTTACGATATTTCGTATGCCAGTTCATATTCAATGAGTTCTTCAGAATTCCATTTAAAAGTTTATTGTCGTGAGTCTTCATCTTCTGTATCTGTGAGATCCTGTATAAAACTTTCCGATATGGACCATGTGCATGGATTGGTTTTTCACCGTCCTTCTGTTCACATGAGCAATTGGTCCTCAGGATAACATTCTGGAATGACTGTAGTTCACTCCATCTGGTTTTACAGATAGTCGCCACGCAGGCATGCCATAGAGGAGTATGGTCCGGATAATCAATTTGTACAGAGGTAGCTTCTTGTCAATGCTGAGGGCGCTGTTGCGACCCATGAGAGCTATGATATTGTACTTAGCCCTCTTCGCTTTGTTCAGAGCATAGGACATATTCCGGTTCCATGAGAGTCTTGAGTCAAGTATAACTTCCAGATACTTGTAGTTGTCCACCCAGTCCAGTTTCTTATTGAACAGAACAAGAGAATCTGGGGGACGATTAAGCTTCCTATTGAGGTACAAAGACTCGCACTTTCCGACGTTAAGGTTCAACTTCCAGCAGTTAAACCAGTCTTCGAACTGCTTCAAGGCGCACTGCAGCCGAAAAATTCTCCGTCTCCGTATCTTTTTATAGTTGCTTCCAATGAGCTCATTGTTCATGCAATCTCGCTCCGCCAATGAAAACGCTTGCTCAAAACATTTGCTCTTTTCGCCTGTTCTATTCCTTAGTACAGGTACCGGGGTTTTGCCTCGCTCGCCTGAGCACCTCTCCTGGCTCGCTGCCAAGCCTGCTTTTTCTGCTATTATGTAACCAGATGAGTTTCTATTCTCTAACCCCATCTGTTGCCGTGAAAAAGCATTTTCGCCTATGGAATACCTATTTTTGAAACTAAATCCTCCTGCTATGTCATCAGATGGACTGACACTGACGGTATTATCCTTGAAGAGCACCAGCGTTCACTTGGAAAAAAGCAATCCTCCACAATTTACTTTTGAAGCTAATTAAGGAGTCGTTAGCAAAACTGCGGTGCTTATAAAATAGCAGGTAACGCGAAACTCCACAGAGTCAGTTCATAAACAAAGGGTTGGCTTACCCCAATAATCGCCTTTCGATATTGCCGTTAGTTGAACGCTAAGAATCGCTGAATCGGTCGTTCGACGCAGTCGAGATCGCCCACAATAAATCCATGTAAATTCCGAAGGAAGGCGCAATAGCCATGGCAATCCTCTTCGTTTCCTTGTACCGTAGAAAATTTCTCTCGTGGAATAAACTGAATTGCACTAATTGCTCATAGTGCAGATAAAGACATCAATATGCGGGAACTGAGACCTCTCTCCAAAGACGTAATTTCGTTAACGTTAACAGTTTTTTTCTCGTTCCATCTTGATGAATTGCGTTTCTAGATTCTCAAGATTTTTCCGGAACGGAATCGTCAGATCTCCTGAGACTTCCGCCCCACTTACGCGCTTCCGCGCACGGGCATTTCCATTCTCTCGCCTCGGGTTGATCGCGTCGGCTGGCTTCGTTCTCTGCCAAGACGCATGAGCATCCTCATTTGATGTGACGGCCGTTTTTGTTGGAAAAACGTATCTCGTTTTATGATGCTTAAAAACGGACCGTGACACGCTCCGGGGCCCCTTTCGCAGCTTTTTCTGTCGATCACTTCCCCGTTAACCTATAAAGTTTAGTTGAGGACTGACAATTATGGACATCGCCTCCACCACCACATTCCTATCAGCCTTTATGTAAGAAATTTGTATATCAAAATCAATTAGTTGCTGCACCACCGACGCTTGCAATCTAGAGAGCCTCTTCTGCGGAAGTATACTGGACACTGCTTGGTTGTCCGTGTCTAAGGTTGTCGGTATCTGCTGTATATTGTGTCGCCACTTAAATACTGCATGTGCTAATGCCGATAGCTCTTTAGCATAATTTGACAAGTCCTCCTCTCTTCTGAACCGTCTTGACTCAAAGGCGATCGGTAACTTTTTACTACCATACTGTTGCGTTGCTATTGCTCCAATTGATTCTTTTGATGCGTCGCAGTAAATGTAAAGCCTCTTCCGATCATCGAATATTTTTAGCACTGGCGGCGAGCTGAACGCTTTTTTCAGTTTATCGAAGGCTTCCTGTTTTGACTTTTCCCACACAAACGGCTCGCTTTTTCGTAATAAAAGAAACAGGGGCGCTGCTACAGTTGAATATCCCTGAATAAAATGCCTATAAAACTGTGCAGTCCCTAGAAATGATTGCAGTTGCTGGATGGTTCGTGGCATAGGCCACTTAATGATTACCTCCGTCAATCGATTCTCATGTTTTCCCGTGCTCGGAATAATGGAATCCCAACTACTCTATTTCCATTACCCCGAACACGCACTTCGAAAGCTTCAAGCAGAATCGGTGCTTGACGAGTCTGTCCAACACCTTCTGATTTTTTTCCTGACGAGTTTTTTCCTGTAACTGTTCCATAGTGGGTGCATAAACAAGGATATCGTCGAAATACGATATAACGCCTCATTTATGGCCTTAGCAAATGTTGCTGCAGCTCCCTTCAACCCGAATCGCATCACTTTATACTCAAATAACCCCAAACGGGTCTTGAAAGCTGCTAGATGCGTATCCTGAGGCCTCAATCGCACCTGATGATAGGCCTGTGAAGAACTTTGCTCCCTGTAGCTGATCCAATAATGAGTCGATCCGGGGCACTGCATACATTTTTGGACATTTTGTTGAGCCTACGAAAGTCGACGCACATTCGCAGGCTGCCATCTTTCTTCTTCACAAATAATATGGGTGACGCAAACGTTGAGGTTGACGGCTTAATCAACCCTTTGCACAACAGTTACTTCACTGTTTTATGTAATTCCTTCTCTTCGTCTTTTGACAATGGATACATCGACGAATTGAAGGGCGTCGCTGACTGCTCCAGCTCAGTAGCGTGCTGCGTCAATCGCCGAGGCGGAAGCCCATGAGGTAACTCCTCCCTAAATAGAAAGTCGTAATCTTGTACTAGCTTATTAAATTGAGAGCTAATTACAGGTTTATTCACACCTACTTCATTTAGATCAATGCAGTAAAATCCTTGTGCTGACTTGCCATCCCTTTTCTTGGGCGCTTTACTTTTGAAGCCAGGCTCCTTCTTTGTATCATCTTTCCACTGCTGCAACCAGCACGTTTTGCCTTTTAGTTGCACTCCACATTTCTTTCTTTTGCTGTTAAAAATGATGCGGTTTTCTGTAATCCAATTAACTCTTAGTATCACATCATAGTCAAATATTTCCATGAGACAGAACGACATACGTCCTTGATACTAACCGCTTTTAAACGGAACCTGTTCAGCCACACGCTCGATTGTTGTCTTTTGCCTATTTGCGAAAGTTATTTGCTTTTCCTTTGAGGGACGAGAGGTGCGTAGATTTATCGCCTTAGCGGTTTGACAGTCTATAAAGCACTCACGTGCTCCTGTATCCACCAATGCTTTGCTATATTTATTCTTAATAGCCAAAGCCACTACCCAGAATGCAGATGTTTCGTCCTCGAAATTCGGCGGCTGCCCTTGCGTACAATTTCTGTCTATATGATTTTCACGATTGCACTTAAAGCATCTTAATACCCTTTTCGGACGTATCTCGGTTTGCACCATATCCAACTGCATGGGTTCTTGCTCTGGAAGATCTTCTTTGTAGTCCTGCGGAAAGTGGTGAACCTTAAACCATCTTTCAAGCCATGTTATGGCTTGCTCTGATGTCTTGCACTCACTTATTTTGATTTTAGCCGCCAATTTAGGCGGAAGTCCTTCAGTCAAAAAATATAACTTCTTAGTTGTAGTGGTATGTATCCCTTAATCCATTCGCCAACCTTCGAAAGTTAACAATGTACTCCTTAATATTAGAACCTTTAAGCTTGAGCTTCTGCAAATCAGTCCTTCTTGATAACTAAGTTTGATTATCAAATGTGGCAATAAATGCGCTCCTTACAGATTCCCAGCTTAAATGGAACCTGTTGTAGGTAAACTCGTTGAACCAATCCAGCGCTGTTCCTCTTAGACACGTTGGGAATATGAAAAAACAGTCCACTGGTAATAGTCCCTTTTGAGTGGCCACCATTGTAAAATGCTTGAGAAATTGCTCGGGGTCCTCGCTACTTCTACCATAGAAGCATGGCAACGGTATTTCATTAATTACTCACTGCACCAGCGCTACAGCCGAACTCGGCACCGCTTTGGTCAAATCCATAACTGTATCCCTTACTTCACTTTGTAAAGGACACTCCGACTTGCAGACCAAGAGAAAATGTAGAAAGGCACGAAGTAGCAATACGCAAAAAAAAAATTTTTTTCTTTTGAGCGCAAGTGCCCACTCACTCGTTGCGACACAATTAAACAACGGTGGGCCAGAGTCCAAGTCGTCGCAGCTAACTGCTACCATAACTGTATCCCTTACTTCTGTCACGTGTTAGTGGAAGGTATGGTAAAAGACAGAAGTAAGGATACGCAATTAACACTAATAAATATGATTTATTCAATATAAATAAAGGAATACTTGATACTTCGACTTGAAGCAAATAAATATTAATTGTATTACAGCAAATGTCAGGACCCGAAAGTCAGTAGAATAGTCACCTTTAAGTAATATTTAGTAATGGCGTATCAAGCTGTAACTAGGTGAAACACAATACAACCCCTTCAACGAAAGTAATTCGCAATTAATTAGAGAAAAAGAGAATTTAAATCAAGGTAGATAGTCACTACATAAAGATGGGCAAGCTTAACGGTAGTCTTCTTAGATAATGTTCTTAGATAATGTTCTTGACCAATGTTCTAACGGAGTACTAAACTACACATAACAGTATACGAGACTGCCTGCCACACAAGGAACATTGCATACGTTGCGTAAAAGCAGTTTTAATTAATAGCCGTTTAATTGAAAGTACTGACAGTATTATCTTTGAAGAGTACCAGCGTTCACTTGAAGAAAAGCAATCCTCCACAATTTACTTTAGAAGCTCATTTAAATCTAATTAAAGAGTCGTTAGCAAAACTGCGGTGCGTATAAAATAGCAGGTGACGTGAAACCCCACAAAGTCATTTCAGAAACAAAGGGTTGGCTTACCCCAATAATCGCCTTTCGATATTGCCGTTAATTGGATGCTAATAATCGCTGAATCGGCCCTTCAACGCAGCCGAGACCGTCCACAACAAATCCATGAAATCCAAACGGGAAAATTCCAGACCATTGTAGATTATGATGTAGCTTTCCTCGGGGTCACACGTGTCCCCTAACGCTCCCGCCCTCCCGGACGACCTCAGTATTCCCCCCTCCTACAACCCATCCGATTCCCGCCCAGCCAAGCAGCAAATCCTCGTGCTACCAGCGGCCCGAGTCCGAGTGCTAATCATCTTTACCTCTTCTACTACCAGTTTAGTATTATGTTTTTATTAATTTAATGTTTTTATTATTCTCTTCTCTATTGTTATCCTCTCCCTCGTTAACCTTTCTCAATTTTTTTTTTATTATTTATTTATTTTTTTTTTTTCATCCTTTGACACAAGCGTGCTGATTTCTATTTAATACTTAGTCTCTATAAGAGTTCTTTCCCTTTTATATTTTACAATACTGTGTTGTGGTTTCCCATTAGCATTTTCCGCTGTGCACTATTTTATTATTATTTTCTTGCTCCAAATTTTACTATTAGTTCTGCTTACTATCTCCACTTGCCTCCGCCCCCCCCCCCTCACTGCCTTTTTATGTGTTATAGTTCTGACCCTGTTGTCTCCTCCTAACATCTGCTACCTCTTCACATTCTGGTGTTACTTTTCCCTTTCCCCCTGAGTCCCCCTCCTAACTGTAGGATCGTTTGTTACCGCTTTTCATCTCCTTTTGCCTTTTTCTTTTTAGCCCTTTCATCTAGTTAATTTTACCTAATTGACCTTTTCCCCCTTTTTCTCGCTATATTTGACCGTTTCCTCTACTTCTTTTAGTCCTGTTGCACCCTTTATATATATATATATAAATTTTCGTAAAAATAGGTTTTTCTCCCCACCTTTCCTTTCTTTCTGATTTTACTGTAATTTTTTTTTTTTTTTTGCTTATTTGTTTAATTTTTACTTTTCTTTTTATTATTATTATTATTATTATTATTATTATTATTATTATTATTATTATTATTATTTCCTATCTTTCTTTTCCTAATCTCAATTCAAACATAATGGGCACTTGTTCAGAATGCAAAAAGAATATTTCTAGACTGGATGTTAATGCAAAATTGCAATGCGCAAAATGTAGTAAATGGTATCACAATAACTGTGTTAATTTAACTGAAAAGGATGTGTCACTTATCAAATCGGAAAATAAATCCTGGAAATATAAATCATGTATATCTCAAATGAGAAATAGTTTGTCCACGAGGAGCGAATTATTAAATGTTACGCCTTCAATCGAAGAAATGTGTGAACTGATTAAGTCATTAAGTTCAGAAATAAAAGATATTGGAAAGTCACTGGATTTAGCTCATGAAAAATTAGATGATAATAAAGAAATTTTAAAGAAGCAAGAAGCAATAATTAATAAATGTATGAAATCTATTGAAGATTTAAAAGCTGAAAATATTAATTTAAAGAAACAAAATTCTGATCTGACGATGAGACTTGTGGATTCTGAGCAGTATTCCAGAATAAACATGTTGGAGATTCATGGAGTACCTGTTCAACCATCAGAAAATTCATATTCAATAATTAAAGAAATTGGACATATGTTACAGGTTGATATTAGAGATGAAGATATTGATGCGTGTCACCGATTACGAATTCACTCAGAAGCACAAATCCCTCCATTAATTGTAAAATTCACAAGAAGATGTTTTAAAGAGGAACTGTTGCGTAGAAGGAGAATTAAAAGAAATTTTAATACTCTTGATCTAGGGTATTCTTATAACAATCCGATTTACATTAATGAAAGCTTATGTCCTGAACGGAAGAAATTATTCTCCAAAGCAAGAGAAATCAAGCGGATGAAGAAGATTAAACATTTGTGGACTCGCAATGGAAAAATATTCATGAGGAAAGATGACCAGTCACATATATTTCAAATAATCAATATGGAAGACTTTAATAAAATATAATAATCTTGATATGTTTTCTTCTCACAAAGAACTTGATATTTACTATCAAAATGTTCGTGGGCTGCGTACCAAAACTCAACTGTTGTATTTAAATATATTATCAAATAACTATGACCTTATATGCTTATCTGAAACTTCACTTAACGATGGTATATTTAATTCTGAAATGTTTGATGATAGGTATGTAGTTTACAGAAAAGACAGAAATGATAATACGAAAAAATCTGGTGGTGGTGTGCTAATTGCTATTAAAAAATCATTAAATTCTCAAAGATTATTATTTTTAGAGAGCAATATAAAATCTCTATGGGTTAAATTAATTTATAATAATAAAAAGTATATTTTTAACACAGTCTATATTCCTCCAAATCATAATCTGAGATATTATCAAGAACTGTTTAATAAAGTTGATGACTATATTGATATATTTCATGATAGCGCAATAATTATACTTGGTGATTTTAATCTTCCAGAGATCACAGATAATTCCTTCGATTTAATAAATGGATCCAATAAAGCTAGAGAGTTACATAGATTTATTAATTTATTTAATCTTAAAATGTTTAATAATGTAAAAAATTTTAACAATAGAACGCTTGATTTAGTTATTTCAAACATAGATAATATAATTGTTGACGAGGTGATTGATTCCCTAGTTTCAAAAGATCTTCATCATCCTGCATTGAAAATTTTAATTCAGTCGTATAAATCTGTAATGGTGAAGGATATTTCTGAATCCCGTTACAATTATAAAAAAGCCGATTTTTTAAAATTATACCAATTATTAAAAAATTACCGTTGGGATGATTTAATCGTTTGTGTAAATGTAAATACTGCGATTGATCTATTTTATAATAAGATTTTTTCAGCACTTGATGAATGTGTTCCAAAAGTTAAATCTTATAAACGAAAATATCCTATTTGGTTTAATAATTCAATAATTAAAAATCTAAAGGTTAAAGAAAAAATTAGGAAGAAAAAACATGATTCAGAATATTGGTTAAATAAATTTAAGGAAATTACAAAACAAATTAAATAAGATATTAAGTTGGCATTTGACTCATATGTAACTTGTATAGGATCAAATATAACTGAAAATAGTAGTAACTTCTGGAATTTTATAAAGGCCAAGAAGAAACAAAACACATTAGGAACGCAAATGAATTTTAACAATGCAATTGTGTGTAAGTCTCAGGATATTGCCAATTGTTTTGCGGATTACTTTAGATCAGTTTACTCACAAAATCCTGCTCAGTATTGTATTGATCGTATTGCCGCAGCCTACCCCCCTATGATCTCAAATGATTTATGTATTAAAGAAATCTCCAAGGCCGATATTAAACTTGCTATTAAAATATTGAAGCCCAAGAGATCATCTAGGCCTGTTGGAATACCACCGTATCTGTTTAAGGGTTGCAAAGATCTTTTCACAGAACCATTATATATAATTTATAACCTTATCATTAAAACTAGTACTTTCCCCGACAAATGGAGGTTAACTAAAGTAACTCCAATTTTTAAATCTGGTGATTCCAATCTAATTAGCAATTACAGACCGGTGGCCATTTTATCAACTCCATCAAAAATATTTGAAATCATACTTTACAACATGTTCAAGATAGTATTTGTATCAATCAACATGGATTTATGCCTAATAGATCAACTGTAATAAACTTATGTAACTTTGTTCATTATGTTTCTAGTGAGTTGGATAATAGACTTCAAGTTGATGTTATATACACTGATTTTCAGAAAGCATTCGATAAAGTTGACCACGATAAATTAATTGCAAAATTATCCTTATACAGTTTTTCTGAATCTATGTTATCTTTGATAGCATCTTATTTAAAACAGAGATCTCAACTTGTACTGTACAAAAATTGTTCATCATATAAAAAATTCCCTGTATATTCTGGAGTACCACAAGGATCAAACTTAGGTCCTTTATTATTTCTTTTATTCGTTAATGACGTTTCGGCTACTATCCAGTTTTCTAAAATTTTGTTATTTGCGGATGATCTTAAAATTTTTAGTTCTATTAAATCTACCTCCGATTGTGTTAATCTTCAAAATGATTTGTATGCCTTAAATAAATGGAGTAAGGAAAATAATCTCCCATTTAATACATCTAAATGTGAAGTAATGACCTTTTCTAGGCTCAAGAAGAACATTGTTTTTAATTACTGGATTGATGGAACAATATTACAATATGTTAACAAAAAAAACTGATCTTGGTGTTACTTTTAGTAAAGATTTACATTTTGCAAACCATATTAATAACGTTGTTAGTATTGCGCATAGAAATCTTGGATTTGTAATTCGTAACTCATATCAATTTAATAATTTAAGAGTGTTGCTTATTTTATATAACGCATTTGTAAGATCTAAGCTTGAATATGCATCAATTATATGGAGTCGAGTCCATACACTACCAAATATATTAAACTTGTTGAAGCTGTTCAAGCTAAATTCCTAAGATATTTATTTGATAGAATTTTTCGATATTTCCCTACATTTATTTCTTATGAATCATTGCTTCACTCATTTCAAATCCATACTCTTTCACATAGAAGGAATTGTCAGTTGGTTGTATTTTTATACAAACTATTACATAATGAAATTGATGATCCAAATATAAGAGAAAAAATAAGTTTTTATGTTCCTAATATTTCTCCGAACAGGTTTCGTAATTTATTCTTTATTCCAAGGGTTAATACGGACTCGCACAAAAATTCGCCAATACTTAGAATGTTGTCTTTTAACAATAAAATACACCCTCTACCGATTGATATTTTTAGTATGAGTCAAAATCAATTTGTAACTTCATGTAATAACTTCTTACCACTTGTGTGTCAATAGCTTTCATTAATATTTTCATTTTTTATAAAATAATCAGTTTTTATTCATTTACTTTTCTTTATGTTACTTCATTTATGTAATTACTCTTGTTTTTGATTTTCAAATTGCAAATGTGAATTGCAAGTTTTGAAATATTTGTAAAAACTTTCTAACTGTAATTGCAATTTTTAGTGAACATACTAATTGGGGAAACCTGTTATGTTCACAATAAATAAATAAATAAATAACTATTGTTGTAGGAACTTTATCGTCTATTGTTGGCCATGAGATATTTCTTATTAATATGGTCTGCCATCATCATGAATATCGATTATTATCAATAATTATTAATATTTCGAAATATAAAGTAGACAGCGAACTTCCTCTTGCTTTGAAGATCAAGTGAGTAAAATTTAATCCTGATCGGAATTAAACTGTAGATTTGTATAAGAAACAAACACGCCTCAAGTTCTTTCTCTTCAATTTCCAAACACACAAACAACACAAACTTTAGCAACTGATCTGAACTTTCTTAGGGTGCTCAAGAGGGGCACATGATCCCTCTTTGCCTCTTTGATAAACACGGCCCTATCTATATCATCTGGTATACTCATTGCCTACTCATTATAATAATTCCTGGAAAGAATGATCTCTCATTGTATCATCATGAAAATATTATTGAATCATCACCATGACAAAACATTGACATTCACAAAGTTTATAATCAAAATGTATCTGGGTTTTTTAAAGAAATTTTTGGATCTGCTGTTGTACAAATAAGCTAGGTGACATTCCTGGCATTGCTCAACTTCTTTGTTGATGAATATTTTTTCAAATTCTGAATATGAATATATATTAAAAATGAACACATGAAGAAGCTTAGGATTAATAGGGTAAAGCGAAAAAAATTCTTTTAATATGCTCCCAAATAGATGGACAGCACAGCTAGCCTAAATGACATCTTGGTCACGTAATCTTATTTTAGAAGTACATTCGCACTGCTGTGGTGACCTTCGACATTACAACACTCTTCTTGGGTGGCAGTGGATGTACAATCCCAACTATCTGAAAGGAGGTATTCGCTACTTGGTAATCTGTTTTTGATATTCGCACTCAGCTCTCGATGTCTTGAAGCAAAACTTGGGCATTCATCACTTTGTGTGATTTAGCAGTTGCCGTTTCTTCTGTTGACAGGCTCACCATTTGCTCAGTTTCAGCATTGTGCTGGCGAAACCAATACAGCACGGAGCAAAAGGACTGCTTCCTCTTTCGCTGTTCCACTCTGTCTCTCCATAGTCTCCTAAATCTCCATTGTTTCCAATTAATACTCATTTTTAAAGATTTTCAAGAAAATCTTCAGTATTGACGAAGGAAGGAGACCACTTTTCCACGAAAAGATCTTTTTGTGGAAAAGTGGTCTCCTTCTTTCATCTATACGCAAGTATCCACAGATCTTAAGGTCTCCTTAAGTTTTTATATATTATCAGGTTGTTGCAAAAATTTCTTCCGGTTCTAGAACCCGTGCCCAAGAAAGACTCATTTTCCGAGGGGGGTGTTCATATGCTTTCAAACAAATTATTGCATTCGATTCCTGAATATCTTTGCTATATTACATCCAAGAATCAACTTTCTGACTATACATCTGTGAGTGCCATCAACGGTCTGAAATGGACCTATCACGCGAGCATATTCGAGCAATAATCTTGTACGAGTATTCTGAAAAGATCAGTGCTGCGCAATGTCACCGAAACATTTGCCAACGTTTAGGCGATGGCACTGTTAGTTTACGTACAATAGAAGAATGGTATCGGCGGTTCAGACGCGGAGATAGCACTCTTCAAGATAGAAAGCACTGCTTCCTCTTTCGCTGTTCCACTCTGCCTCTCCTCTGGTCGGCCAATCATGATTTCAGATGGTGATCTACGACAAACAATTGATGAAGATCACAATGTACCAACGAGGGAGCTTACAGAAGAGTTCAAGGTTCACCTTTCAAACATTGCCCGGCATCGGCATGAGCTGAATCTGTCATTCAATAAAATGAGTTTTTGTGTTGGAATAAAAATCCGGAAAAAACTTTTGCAACAACCTGATATTATCTAAAATCTTAAGTTCTTAAAAGTTCTTAGAACCGTTAATTTTAAGAAAAGCCTGAACAACAGGCTTGTTATTGTGCTGTTATTGTGTTGTTATAAATTGAACTTTATTTATAAAGCACAAATTTGGCCTTGCATTTTTCTTCAAGAGATATGTATTGTTGGTCCATGCGCAGTGTTTGTAAATTGCGTGTTGATATCATGGTTGATACCTATTATTGCACAAACTTTGCCTGGCATTGTTGGTCATGAGATACCTCTTATTACCATTCCCTGCCATCATTATGAATATCAATTTATTATCTGTAATTATTACTTTTTCGATACCTGAAGTAGACACTGACCTTCCTCATGCTTTGAAGGTCAAGTGTGCAAAATTTCATCAAGATCGGAATAAAACAAACAAACAACAACAAGTGTAATAATTATGTTAAGCTTACCAAAAATAGCTTAATGAACACAATAATATTATTAAATCGATTGAAACAGCATTGGAATGTATGCCAATGGATGAATATAAAGTACTGGTATGGGGAAGCTGAAGATCAGCAACAAACAGGAGCGGTGCTTCAATACTACTCAACTACATGAAGTCGTGGCGGTCATCTCAGGCGATGAGTTTGAAGCGTAATAAATGATGAGTTTAATCATTGCAGGGCATTTCTGAAACTCATCGATCTTATTATGGTCTAC
>JAHWFO010095134.1:0-11437 GCA_023313115.1 Rhysida immarginata
AATTTTTGCAATATTTGAATTTGAATATAAATAAGAACACATGAAAAATCCTTAATAAAGTAAATATTCACTTTGGAAAGACGAAAAGAATTCTTTCAAATTCTCGCATTAGTATTGGAAACAATGAAGGTTAGATTTTTGCTTAGACTAAGATGGTCATGTGTCTTTTCAGTAACGGGGCCGGCTACAGCATGTATTAATTTCATCAACCATTGTCGACGCAAAATAAAAACACAATTTAAGCAAACACAACGGGCTACTTGTTCACATATGCAAGCAAACAAACATAAATCAAGTCCATTTTATATCTATATATATAATCGGCTAATGTCATCGCTATGTTGCCAAGGTTACGTTTACATTGTTTATATCAGCATTGTTTTGTGGCATCTTTGTCATTGTTTGAAACTACAATTGGTAGGACGTTTACCGTAAATTCCCACAGAGAAGGAGAAATGGTTCCTCCGTATTCTCATTCTACATGTTCGAGGAGCCACCTCTTTTGATGATTTAAGAATTGTTAAAGGAAACCCTGTTCTATATTCAACCTTCCATGAAGCCTCCATTACAAGGGGCCAAACCGTTGTTGATTCGGAATGGGATACTTGCCTAAATGAGGCTGCAACTCATGAAATATCAATACAGCTTAAGCAATTATTTGCATTTATCTGCATCATGTGTCAACCACCTGATGCAGCCAAATTGTTCGATAGACATAAAGACAATCTTATAGAAGACTATAAGAGACGCTTTCCAGATGGAGAGAAAACTCTACAGAGGTTGAGTCAAAAGTAGTGACCGACGCAGGAGGGGGGGGGGTAGAATAAGACAAATTTTGGGCGATGACCATTTATCACAAGGGTAAATTGAAGTTTATTAAGAGAAAAGAGTGGGAAGAAACGTCAGTACGAATTTGAATGCCATATACATTGTTCCACCTGCGTCACACAGTGTAAAAATATGGCAGAAAAATTGGTGATATGCGGGCTCCTTCGTCACTATTGGAAAAAGGGGACCAGTGCCCGAGCAGCAGCCATCGAAATTTGCAGAGTGGAAGGTCAGGGTGTGACCAATGAACGGACAGCACGACGGTGGTTCTCCCACTTTTCTTCTGGAGACATGGGCCTGGAAGATGGGCCAAGGAGCGGAAGACCCAAGGAAGTGGATGACGCAGCCCTACGGCAACAAGTGGAAACCAACCCAGGCAGCACCACCCGTGGACTAGTTGCATTATAAATATACAATAATTATTTTTTTCTGAGTATTTAAGATTTCAAATTATGTCTTCAAATTTAGAATATATTGATGAATAATATATTTGATGCCTCAGTTTAATTAAAATATTTCGATTGTTTGCATGAAAGTGATGAGGGAAACGAGATACTGACTTCCACTTTTGCACACGTTTATGTTATACCGATCGCCCCAAAGTATTTATGACATCAGTCTCCGAAAATTTACCTAGATTACCGAAGCAAAATGTTATGGCGCTCCCTTGCAAATATCCTCCTAAAATTAATAAAATAAAATAATAAATTAAGGAAATGGTTATTAATTACTATACATATATTTTTTTTTGTTGCCATCTTTAATATGTCACTTGACCTTTAAAATTATATTGTTAGCCACATTAAACAAAATACAAAGTTGTCAACATAACAGAAAACTAATTGTCTTTTGTTCATAATATCAACTAAATATTTATGATCAAAGCTAGTTTCATAGAAACATCGCTATAAAAGAAAAAGGGACAAAAAAGAGGAACCATGTAGTCACATAATCAAAGGAGTGTATACTCAAAAAAAAACAAAAAAAACTAGTCTATGTATGTTTATCCATAATCTGCCCAAAGTTAAACACATGTACAAAATTCCAAATGTAAAATATTAAGTCAAGAATCCAGTTTTATTACAAAAAGGATAAAGAGTAAAAAAAAATTTACTCAACCAAACTAAACAACACCATGCCAAGAAATTTTATTAAAATTGAGGGAAAAAATTGGGACAAAATTACATTAGAATTAATTCCACAAAAAAAATAATTGGGAAATTATTTAACTATGATATGAAGACTAAATTATCTTACGGAGATAATGAAACACCCGGGCTAAACTATAACAATAAAATGAACTGATAACGAAAAGATCATTAGAATTAGGAATATTATAACAAAGTTGGGGCAAAACAATAGAATTAATTCTAATGTAATTTTGTCGACAAAAGGAAATTCATGGCAACGAATTGCTTGAGGTAATTTAAATAATGTGATGTAGAAAGTATTTAAACATTATATACCTTACATACCCACCAAAAAAATAAATACTTGACAAAGGTATATGGAAAACAAAATTTTAGAAAAAAGGGAAAAATATACTTAAATAAAGTTCCCTTCTGTATAGTAGAATAATCTATCTTCGGTAAAGGTCGTAAATTATACTTCTTGGGAGACACAGATGAAGAGGAATCAATACTTTTTTGTAAGATAACTGAGGTAAAGCAGGGGCTAACAGAAAATCATCATTATTATCATCAGACTCATCTGATGATTCATTCTGATAAGAGCTAGGTTTTAAAAACTTTTTTTTAACTATTTTACTCTCCTGGTTAGATCCTTACCTTTTCAAAAAAGGTTTTAATCTGTCAACATGGACAGTGTCCAAATTTTTATATTTCGTACCTCTGATTTTGAAACAAACATCAGAACTTGCTTAACGATTTCAAAAGGTCCTAAATACCTTGAGGAAAATTTTCTTTTCTGTCCACCTTTATGAAGAAACCAAACTTTACTACCAATTTCAAAATGGGGTATTGTTTTGCTTTTATTCCTCAAAGCAATATGTTTATTCCTCTTATCAATATCCTCAAAATAATTTTTAAACGTGAAACCTTCAAATCTTTTAATATTCCATCACGATTTACAAAATATTGGTTCTGAAATATCCAAAGGCAATTTAGGATTATATTCATATAATAAATATGCTGGTGAATCCAATATTTTCATTAACAGTGGACCTAAGAGCAAACAGTGCAAAATTTAGATATTTATCCCAATATTTAGGATGATCAGCACATAAAGTGCGAATAGTTTTGACAAGAGATGTGTTATATTTTTCAACAATGCCATTAGAGGTGGGACGATAAGCAGTTGAGAATTTGTGAACAATACCCAAATCTTGGCAAATGATGTCAAAGACCTTAGGCCAGCCAGGTGGCCTAAAGGGCTAGGGCATAGGCTTTCTAGTTCTTGAGTCCGCCTGGCCGTGGGTTCGAATCCCGCCGTGGGCATAGATGTTTGTGTTTGTGTTTACAGATATAACTTGTGTAAAAGGCGCAAAATGACCATAGTAGTCAATGTCAAATTTCTAGAATCCCCCCCCCCAAAGACCTTAGACATAAAATTAGCTCCACGATCACTAATAATTTCTTGAGGAATGCCATATCGACAAATAATTTGTTCTATGAAAATTTTGGCTATAGTCTCAGCTTGCTGGTTCTTAATCAGAAAAGTCTCAACAAATCGCGATAGAACATCAATGAACACAATGATATACACGTTAGAATTTGAAGAAGGCTGTCCATGGCCAATCTGTAGAAAGGGGCTTCAGCACTCAGACCTTGTTGAAAAGGAGCAGAGGAATTCTTAAGTTTTGATTTCTGGCAACTAACACAAGATGAAACATAGTCTTTTATTTCTTAATACATGTTTGAACAAAAGAACCTACTGGAGATCTTATTGACAGTAGCTTTAGTACCTCTATGACCAGCTAAAGAATGGTTATGGGCTAAAGACATGATATGTCTCCGAAAATTAGATCCAACGCAAATTCTGGCACCCTTTTGCTTACTGCCTATTTTTATAAGTAGATTATCTGTATTATAATCGTAAGTCCCAAATTTATCTCTTTTACAAATCTTCAAATTTTTGGTCCAAGGATCAGTATCCTGTGAGCTTCTGAGTGCATCTAAATATGGAGATGAAAATGTATTTATTGAAGAAACATTACATTCCCCAGATAACCAATCTGCAAACTTATTTTTTCTACCGGAAATATGTTTAATAACTACTGTGAGCAAAAAAATTATCCGTCCACCAGCTTACATACACATAAAAACGTTAACATAAATAAAACCAATTAATTTTGAATGAAAATTTACAGTATTTAAACTATATGACATCTGTACTAAATGGATGGATGGGTAGGGATTACTGTACTGAATGGGGAAAAGTAAAAATACAGTAGATGATAGGACATCTTGTAAAAGTAGAGCCAAAAAAATTATCCGTCCAGGTAAGTACTCTAAGCCAAAAAATATTATCTATTATGAAGAAATTAACCAATCACATTCACAACACATTACTTCTCAGTATGGATAATAATCGATGTGAAACTTTGCAGAAAAATAAGAAAATAAAGGAATCTTCATATGATTTGAGGGGTAGAGTCATAGCTGGACTAAACGATGGGAAAAGTCAGTGTTTAATTGTCAAGGAACTCTAAATTACACCCTCATCAGTCCATTATATCATCCAAAATTATCACACAACAGGAGAAATCACGAATAAAATTGGAAGAGGCAGGAAGAGGAAAATATCAGAACGGGAAAACAGAGAAATTGTAAAATACATTAAAAAAGATAGGAAAAAAATTAGCTTTAGAACTGCGTGCAGAAGCGAAAAATGATCTAAACAATGAAACAGGTTGCATGAAGCCGGGCTTAAAGGATGCACGTCAAAGAAAAAGCCCTGCGTCGGTAAGAAAAATCGAGTGAGACGCCTGAATTGGGTCAAAAAATATCTAAACAAGGACAAAATTTTTTTGGAACAAAAATGTGTGGTCAGATGAAAGCAATCTTAACTTATTTGGCTCAGATGACTGTAAAAAATTTTGGAGAACATCTAGTGACGCATATAGACTGGAATGTTTGAATCCAGCAGTGAAGCATGGAGGAGCAAGTGTCATGGTATGGGGCTGCATGCCAGCTACAGGGGTGGGACATCTAGAATTTATCGATGTCATCATGGACCAATACCAGTACAGAGAAGTTCTTGATAAGAATCTCCATGCTTCTGCAAGTAAATTGGGATTGAGAAGTTTTAATTTCAGCAGGACTCATATGCTAAACATAGAGGTCATTCTGTGAAAGAATTCCTCAAATCTTCAGAAAGTTTAAGTGCTTGGCTGGCTTCCCCAGTCACCTGACTTAAATCCAATAAAGGAGTTTTGAGTCATAATGGAAATGGAGAGGAAAAACCGTAGACCAAAGTCAAAAGCAGATTTAAAAGACTTTATTGACAAAACCTGAATGATGCAGATAAAAAAAAAACCTTTAGTAGAATCTATGTGCAATCGATGCCTAGACTTTGTCAAGGCCAAATGAGGCCCCACTAAATTTTATAAATTAAGTTTAGATTGTACATCTGCCCAAATATTTAAGTGGACGGTTAATATTTTTGTCAGAAAAATGTCATGCAGACCTATTTTGTATTATAATATTTCATATCAATGATAAACGCTGAGTTCAGGCTATTATTCAGAAGCTTATAACTGTATAGACACTAATATGTACAATTAAACATGAATGCTGTGAATATGTCACTGAGTGTCAGTCATTTCAATCACTTGCAAACTGGTGAACGGATAATTTTTTTGCTCACTGTATATGATAATCAGCTAGTTCAATAGACCAGCGAAGAAGTCTCTGATTATTAAATTTCATATTCTCCATAAAAGAAAGAGGCTTATGATCAGATAAAATTTCAATAGGATAACCCAAAATTAAATGACGGAAATGACGTAAAGATAAAATGATTGCCAAAGCTTCCTTTTCAATGGTTGAATAATTATTTTGAGTACTTTTAAATTTGGCACTAAAAAAGCTATAGGTTATGGACTACTCTCAGTAGCTTGTTGTAATACTGAATCAACAGCTTGGCCAGAGGCATCTGTATACAGTTGAAAAGGTTTTGAGTAATCAGGGGGAGTAAGTACAACGAGATTAACTAGCTGTTCTTTAACAGAATCTAACGTCTTTTGACACACAGAATTCCAAACAAATTTTGTACTTTTAACGGGTTAAGTTAGTGATGGGTGTTAAAATTAAAGATAAATTTTTTATGAATGGATGATACAAATTTAAAGCACCTACTAGGGATCTTACACCTTTAAAATTTTTGGGAGCTGATAAATGCAACAAACACCTAACTCTATCATCATCAGGCATAACACCTTGAGCGCCAATAACATGGCCTAAATACCTAACTTTATTATGGCAATGACAACATTTAGAAGATTTCATAATTAAACCTATGTCAGAAAATTTAGAGAAGACCTTCATAAGCAATTTCATATGGAATTCAAAATCAGGTGAGGATATCAACACATCATCTTGAAAAACCTGTACACCATTGCCAATAAATTCTTGTAAAGAAGTCACCATAAAATTTTGAATTAAATGTGACGAAGTCTTACCAACTTGGGGAAGCCGAGTCATCTGAAACTTCCCCCAAGGGGATTGAAAAGCCAAACATTGTTTAAGGGACGCTGTTACTGGAACTTGAAAGTAAGCATTATTAAGATCAATAACAGAAAAAAAGAATGTCCTTTCAAGCTCTCAAAAATACCCTTAATTGGTGGCATTGGAAAATCAAAAGGACAGGTAACCTTATTAATTTTTCTGAGATCAAGCGTTATTCTTATCTCATCATTTTTTTTTAGAAATTATATGAACTAGAGAATTCCAGGGACTTGTACTTGGTTCAATAATACCAGCTTGCAAAAATTCCTTTAATTTTTTTTATAGGAATCAAGAAAAACATGAGGAATTTTGTACTGATGAGAAAAGATAGGGCAAATTTTATCAATTTTGTAGTGTGCAACATAACTGTTGACACTTTTTAAAATCTGAACTTCATCAGAAAAGGACTTAGAAAATTCATGAGCCAAACATTGTAATTTAACAAGCTGAATTTCAGACACATTACCATATTTAATGCCCTGAATTGGATGAACAATCTAAGCAAATCCACTGTATATAAATCCCATAAAGAAAAATAAATCCTATTTTCCTACACTGCAAAAAGCATACAATTGATAAATGATGTCAACAAGTATTAAAACCTACAAATAACCATTCTTAAACTGGAATATGATTAAAACAAATCCTGGCACTAGGCACCAAATGTAACGGTGTAGGTGAACGTTACATTATTTTTATCACTCACAGCACCAAATATAACCGTGTCGTATTAAACGTGGCTTAAATATTTACCGTTACTTATTTAACATTTAATAATCAATTCGTAAATATTGATCTTTAAAGTAAAGGTTTAAGGCAAAGCTCAAATTATTTTAGAATGCAGGAATTAACTTTCAAAACTATAAGAATTAACAAACTTAAACTTTCACAACATTAGTGAATTAGCTTTAAAGTTAAATAGGAAGACCAAAGCAAAATTTATATTAAAATCAGTATAGTGGATTTTACGTTTCAAACATCATTTAGAACTTACATTGCATTGTGTATATTTTTTAACAAGTTATAAGAAATTCAAAGTGTTCAATTTTAAAAAAATTGTATGCACTAAACGTCTTTTGCAGATAAGAAAACAAGACAAACAACATCTAGAAAAATCAACATAAATCTTTAACTTTCATCTGAATAGAGAAGGGAAAATCTTAGGAAAAGATAATACATTAGATATCTGATTTCAATCCCAAAAAATATTAATAAGATACAAATGAATTCTAAATAATTAATGTCAAATAATTATGGTAAGCTTTTTGGAAAAAAAACATATGATACAATCAAACGTGAATGCTCAACCCTATAAAGATCATAATCTGAAAGAAAATAAAAGTAAACTGTAGAATAATAATGCAATAATGCAGAAATTAATATTAGCACAGTGTGAAAAGCAAGAAATATAATATTTGTGTGGCCAACACAGATAAAAGGAGAAACCTTCTTTAAAATGAACACGCACTCGACATATGAACACATTATGAGACATAAGAAATAATGTCCATAATTCGAATTGAAAACTGTAGCCTGTAATGCTTACAGAATATTCACATATAATTGGCTTTAAACAATATGAATAAAATTAAACTTAAAGCTTGAAAAAAAAATTTGTAAATCAAGCAAAAAGAAGGAAAGAAGTTTTAAAATTACAAAATACTAGACTACTGCCTACCACCACATACAAGAAGCAAGCTAAAGGGCAGAAACTATAAATAAAATCCCCCTTTTAAAAAAATTGATGAAAGAATTTTTAAACGACATTTTAGCCAAAAGGAAGAACAGAAGTAATAAGAAAATTTTAAAGGAAAACATAAATTAGAAAGATTACAGTGTCCAATTAGAAAAAATTAATTTCAGCCCCAATGGGGACAAATTGCCACAAAACAGTTTAAAAATCACTGAACAACATCAGAATTATGTGAAGATTGGAAGATACTTCTGGAGAAGAGATGATTTGGCTGGGCCAAAATAATCTGGGTCTTAGTTAATTAGGAACATGTCGATCTGAACAATAGTAATCAAGTAGGAAATAAAATGTCTTACATATCCTTGGAAATGGAAAGTTGAAGATTCAATCAGCTATTATCTTTGGAGACACAGAAGCTTAAGTCAGAAGTGAAGAGTGAAGAGGCCAATGCAGATGGTAATTCGCTGTTGGAACTGGAGCCGATATTATGGCTCCTATGTAAACGCCTCAAAAGGAGGCCCGTCTGCCCACCGGTGGGTCATCAATGTCGAGGGGAAAGGTGAAGACGTACAGGATGTTATTCCGTGTCCCCTTCGATGACCTTACAGAGACGCTGAGATGATGAATAATGTCTCCGGAACGTAGCTGGGCCAAGCCGATGCCATTCAAGATGGAGGAAGGACCTGAGATGGATGGCGTCTCTCCTCCAGATGGCTGAGGCTGGCGGATGGACTCATTCAGATTGCTTCTGACGGGCCAGCCAAACCTCTCTGTTGAAAAAGGCGATGGAAATGGCTATGTCCAGCTGGTATGCAGCACCGGTGGAGCAGTCTATCAGAAATCGCACTGACTGATAGGTAAAGTCAGTCAGAAGATAGTGACGAGAGAGGCGATCCCAAATGGACTGTGCAAACGAGCACTCAAAAAAGACTTGAGAAATGGTTTCAAGCAATCCGCAAAATTGGCAACCAGCACATCTAACAACTCCCCAGCAATGTAGACATTGGAGAGAGTAGAACCCATTGTGCAGCAAGCGCCATTGAAACTTGTAGACGGCCTTCTCAAAGGCGAGAGACTTAACGGACTTCAAGATTGCTGACCATGGATACTCAGGGTGCCACCGTACGATGTCAGAAGTCGAACCCTGGTCAGACTGCTGGAAGAACCAAGATAGACGAAGGTTTCCCCAGTCTTGCGAGTCGAACTGTCGAAGGCCAGACAGGAAAGATGACAATTCTCGCCAGAGAAGATGATAAAAGTCCGGCGAACGTGAGATGATCGTCATTGGCAGCCTGGAGGGAAAAAGAAGCGCAGATGCAGAAAGAAGAAGTTGGCCCAGATGGGGGAGGAAAGAGGAGGCACGAATCAAGGCGGCCATTTAGGCCGCAATGAGATATCGTCGGATGTTTGGCAAGAACAACTCTTCCCCCATTGAAGGGGATAAACAGCAGCTCTAAACGGATGGGATGACGGACTGGTGAATAAGCCCACACACAGTCAATATCGCACTGCGTACCTTCTTTAAATGAAATGGCAAGGTAAACAGGCATTTAGATGTCAAGATGAGTAGAGCGTGCGTCTGGACGATCCTTACCTTGACAAACATCGAGGTGATAAAACGAGAGTGATTGCCAAGGCGGGCGATGCATTTGGTAATTACCAGCTGCCAGTGACGAGAGTCTATATTAGATAGAAAGGAAAACATATATCCCAGCACAGTCATTTGCTCACACCATGTTATTGGGAATGATCGAAGATAGTCTGAGGTCCATTTCCCAATCGCGATGCCATTAGACTTGACGAGATTGATGGAACTTCCCGACGAAGTACTAAAGAGATCGAAGGATCCTTTATAGATGCCCAGGGAATACGGATCAGATGCAAATAGCACTACATTGTCAGCATATGTCAGCGTACGAAAGTTGATGGAAGCAGCAGGGAAATCGTACCCCTGGACATCTGGGTGGTGATTAAGATGTTGCAATAGTGGCTCCAAATAGAATATGTATAAGAGGGGATAAATTGGACACCCCTGCCTAAAACCTTTGGACAGTTCGAAGAAGTGCAATTTTGATCCATTAATCGCCACCCATGATGTGGCAGAAGCATACAGTGCTGAGATAATTACAGTCCTGGAAAAAATGATAGGAACTTTTGTGTTTTCAACATAACATTTTTAATAATGAATTTATTTCAACGAAACTTTACACACCTGTGCACACACAGCATTGACACCACTGGTTTAAATTCAGTCAAAATATTTTAACAATTAGTTGAGCCACAACCAATTTTTGAAAAAAGGGTGGAAAAAATGATAGGAACACTTCAGTTATCATGAGATTGCCCGTATTTAATACTTTGTAAATCCACCATTTTTGTTGATCACATGAAACACACGGTCCTTCAAAAATTCTATTAGTTTTTCAAGAGTTCTGCACGAAATTTCTTCCCAAGCCTCAAGAACAGCCTGTTTGAGACTCTGGACATTCTCAAACTGCCCGTTCTTATAAACGTCCCAAACCATGATTCCCCAGAGATTTTCGATGTGGTTAAGGTCTGGTCTTCTTGCAGGCCATTTCATAACCCTGATCTTAAACCACTCTATAGTCGATTTGGAAACGTGACATGGGGCGTTTTCCTGCTAAAATATTCAATCTTGGCCTCCGATGATTGGTCCAAATGGGATAAGATACTTCTGAAGCATTTCTTGGTACTTGACGCTGTTCATGCGGCCATCTACAAACACTAATTCCACCTTTCCACTGGCACTAAATGCCCCCCAAACAATAACTGAACCGCCACCCTGGATGCGCTTCGAAAAGTGCTTTGGTTCCATTCGTAAATCGTGCCAAAAGTAGTTCCAACCACCGGGGCCATCGAGGTTGAACTTTTTTTCATCACTAAAGATGACTGAGTTCCATTCGGAAGTCCAGGTTTGATGCTGTTTGGCTAGCTGAAGACGATCGACTTTGTGCTGGTTGGTAAGAGGTGGTTTCTCTTTCATTTTCTGGCGTTGGAGATGAGGACATTGGTTGAGATATTTATTAATAGTTCTTCGATGAGTCTGTGTTCCAATCGCCTGTTTGATGGAGTTGGCAGAAATTTGCTTGTTGCTTGCCATGCGAAGAAATCGACGATGGTCTCTATCACTAAGTGTTTTAGGCCTTCCTGTCGTTTTCTTAAACCATATGATTCTGGATTTTTAAGGAAAGATGAAATTACTTACTTG
>JAHWFO010095135.1:0-11111 GCA_023313115.1 Rhysida immarginata
TCCAATCAAAGATAAATTTATCTCACCTGCAAAGATAAATTTTAAACCTTCAAAACGAGAATTCGGACCAAACTTTCATAGATTTAACCCCTTCAGTCACCTTGGCAAAATATGTTTCCAACTTGTATCTTGGACGTTTACCTTGTCAAAAGTGCAGTGTTTTTTATGTTTTTTAAAATTTCGTACTAAATAAATGACATGATTAAAATCTGTTGATTTTCCAAAAAATAAAAAACTGCTGGTTATGTTTAATATAATAGTATCAATATAATAAATGTAAAAAAAAAATTACAACCGAATTTAAGGTCTGTGTCTGAAGAGGCTACTGATGAAGATCAGTTGAAATAATTGAAATAAGTAGAGATGAGTGCTCAGGAGAGAGCTTGGTGTTTGCTCAGAGAGCCTATGTATCAGAAGAGTCGCGGTGTTGTATATATCCCTACTTATTTGTATTGAAGCTAATTATGGAGACTGTCAATCGGTTTGGTCAAGAACATAATTCAATCATAATAATGCATACGTTGCTTGCTCATCTACTGGTAAAGCAGCTTTAAATTTTAATGGCACGACAGTACACGTCGCATTTCGTATCACACCAAAAAGCAAGAAAATCAGTCGTTTGTCGCAAGAGTTGCAGAGACAATAGCAGGTGCAGTTTGCCGGAGTCAAATGGTTAATAATTCATGAAGTTATACTCTGTCCATCGAAAGTTGGAGTGGGCGTGTCCAGTTAAACTTCCTATTTTAATTGTTAGACATTGTTGATTCTACTTTGGTAACAATGTCTAACAATTGTAATAGGAAGTTTAACTGGACACGCTCACTCCAACTTTCGTTGGATAGAGTATAGCATGATTGGTTCTATAGTGAGGGAATTTTTAACCAACCAATCACAATAACCTAAAAAGTTTAACCAAACTATTGAAACAATTAAGCGCACGATTTTAATTCTATACGAGTGGTTGGTAAAAATTCCCACCACCACGCCTCTTCAAACTGTCAAAACTTATCAAAACATTACCAGCAGTACATACGAAAATACAATACATGTTTTGCAATGACTACTTTTAGAGGTAAAGAAGTTAAAGAAGGTACTATATGCAAACCGTATAAAATACGTGGACAAATTTATCATTTGAATGGTAATTTGCTGCCTTTACCACAAACAAGGGCTCAGTTTCTTCAAAAATATTTTACCTCTGAAGAAGACCAAATAATCTTACAGCACAGTTTAGCACCATTCCTTCAAAAAGAAATTTTTGCAATCTTTACAGCAAGTTCTTCATGAAAGTGATAGTTTTGTGAGGAGTTTCACAACGGCGGTAGAACAAATGCCTCCTATAAAATTGAAATTCAAGCCGAAAAACGACCTGTTGGTGAGCACCGAGGCCGCTACAATGCTCCAACAACCAGAGAAGTTGCGGTATCGATGGTTGATTAAGATTGTAGTCCCAGGGATATAGTGCTGCGATCAGGCGATAATACTCTTCGACGAATATCCGAACTTCATCGCTCATATGTTCCGACGAATTTCTCAGAGTATTTTGGCTAATATGGTGGACTCAATGAACCGCTGATGCCAAGCTATCATTGGTGCTAAGAGTTATGCAACCAAATATTAGCTTTGCTGTATTTTAATTTTAGTATTTGTTCTGTAAAATTTGTAAAATGTGTCATGTGTTCGTAATTACCATACACTCCTTCCATGCGATAGCTCCAAGAACGAAATCAATCTTACAGTGGATGGGAACTATTAACAACACTTTATTTGATAGGAAGATAGGGGGGGAACATAAAACTGGGGAATAATTTACATCTTACTTATTGGAAAAAAACAGTCAATAATAATGTTTCACAACAACAATATATAAGTTGCCTTGGCAACCTCTGTCATCGTCAGGCGCACATGACATCCATGGATGCGAGCTCTTTGCCAAATTCTCTTAAACATACCGCCCACCAAAAGAACGTCAATACAAAAGGATGCGACCGCCTATACAAATCGTTGTATCCGATTTATGACCGCCCACCATGGATATTTCGGGGTTGCATTGGGTGTCTAGTGGCAATGGAATTAATTTGGTACATGGTCGTTTGAGAATACCCTTTTTACATTTAAGTGTTACTACTTTGGTTTGTTTATCAGGACCCGGATGTAAATTCTTAATTCGAGATAATAGCCACTTTGAGGGAGGTATTCCGTTTTCTGTAATTACCACTAGGTCTCCAATACTTGGATTGGAACAGTTGTATTGCCGTTTGTAACACTGTTGCAAAGTATGTAAATATTCTTGCGACCAAAGTTTCCAAAAATGTTGAGTCATTCTCTGTATATGATTCCAGCGATCTAATAACGATATCCTTTTATCCATTAAAAAGGGTTCTGGAATGGCTACTAACGGTTCACCTATCAGAAAATGAGCTGGTGTCAAAGGTGTTAAGTCATCTGTCTGATCACTAAGTTGATATACAGGGTGTAACTAAAGATGTGTTACAAACTTTGGGGAATGATAGAACTGGTCAAAATAAGCATTTTTTGTTCTATGAACATTGGTCCACAACTGCATCGTTTAACAACATTGATCATTTTCTAATCGAGCTATTATATCTGATACTCGATTAGCCATAAATGTTTGCCATTTAACCGGTGGAGATTGTTACCAGGCTAATACTGTCTTTGAATCTGTCCAGGCAACCACATTAGATTTGGTTATGTGGAGAATATTCATTACTTCACTCAATAATCTTGCCAACAAACATGCTGCACATAATTCCAACCTTGGAATCGATATCTGCTTCAGTGGAGCTACCTTTGTCTTGGATACGAGAATATTGATGTGAACATTATTTTCCGCATCTATACTCTCATGTACACTACTGCGGCATAAGCCATTGTAGAGGCATCAGCAAATCCACGGATTTGAACTTCTCTATTTTCTTTTCTTCAAAAAGTCCAACGATTTAATTCAATACCTTGAAGTTGATACAGATCATTTCGATAACTTAACCACTCCGTTTCAAGATTTGAAGGTAGTTGATTATCCCATCCGACATTACACAGCCACAGTTGTTGAATTAGTATTTTTGCAATCACTATATTTGGAGCTAACCAACCAAACGGATCAAATAAACGTGCGATATGTGAAAGAACCTTACGTTTCGTTATAGGATATGTCACTTTCTGTAGACTTACTGTAAATTTAAAAACATCCTTATTTCTATCCCAAGCTAATCCCAGTATTTTAAGAATTTGGTCAAATTTGATTTCTAACGGATTCATAGCATCAATCTTCTCCTTACAAATAACAACGCAACGAAATAGGAGAGATAGTCGGCCGTATGAGAAAGACCACGCTCCGCAACGACGAGCGAAAGCAACGGATTTACGCCCGCAGGCGACTCATTATTCGTCACGAACTTGTTTCATTCAAACTAACCTCTATGAGAACTTTTCAGAGACGATACACGCCGAACTTTGGACTGAATTCGGTAACAGCACGGTTTCTACGAAGGAGCCTTCATCAGAGAGCAGGATTCCGACGCCCGTGAAAGGTGAACGACCAGCCACAGCGAGAAAGGAGCTCTCGACATCACGTCAGCCAGCGTTCGTCGCTACCATTTCGGCCGTCCCGAGACTCGTCCGCCCGCAATATACGTTAGTCGTCACCGCCAGCATCGCAGCCATCTATTTGCTGTCTCTGGTTCCTCGACATTGGTGCACCGCCATAGACTCTACGTGATAACCCCATGGACTTACGAAGGGTTAACGAGAGATGAACTCGTCGACCTGGTTCCTTATGCAAGGTAGGTCTCGTTTCAGTTATCACGAAATCGAGTCACACATGTTAAGCCTCTCCTAACATTTTTTTCCATTACGTTCCTGCTCCCGCTCAAGCGTCGATAAGTTTCGCACTAGTTATCGGGACGCCGCACAGGGCGTAACGTTTTCCTTTAACGTTTTCCTCGTAATTCGTTTCACTTAAGACGTAGTGCTAATTTAGTCTTTACGAGAAAGATATTTCAGTGACGTACATTAATGTGTTCTTCTTTCTCGTTCTTTCCATAGATATGCATCTTATTACGTCTAATTTGCAGTCGGCCCGCCAGCAAAGCTGCCAGTTACTTGTCAATGTATTTATTTTATCTAACCTGTTTTAACTTATGTAACGGACGGTTTCTCGACTAGTCCGCAACTACAGTCCGAATTAGGACATTTGGGGAACAGGCTTGAGTCTGTTTCGTTTCCTGCGTGTTAGTAGGATCGTTAGCTTCCATAAAATTATCATTCCTTTTTGTAAGAGACGACTAATCCATCTCTAGCAATAAATGGTCATTTTCCTTAGCCAAAAGTTATGCTCTGTTGTTTCTTTACTACCTTTAAGTTTTCCACTGCACACACACACTCACAGGATGTGACAGTGGTAAAAGCAGGACATCGGAAACATCTATCAGTGCTTAAATATCTAACAGTGCTGCAATAGTTATACATTAGCATCAACCAATTTACATGATTATGACAATAAACATGGTATTGATCAGATTTTAGGATCAACATTTCCTCACCCCCATCCCGTTGTTAGAAAGCACAACAGGGGTGTACGTTATATTGCATTATATGAAAAGCTGCCTGCTGCTATATTTAATTGGGAAACAATTTTTATTTTTTTAAACATTAATAAAGTGTATGATTTCCACCAGCAGATCACTGCTTATATCTTCTTTGCATGCACCGAATGAGCGTACGGATGTCCCTCAGGAAATACTCTCAGCGCACATATAATAAATTTTTCATTAAGTTTAAATGAATTTTGCCTCCATTTTTACAATTCTCTGAAAAATTTATCGAGTATACATTTTGTCCAAAAAGTGTACAATAATATCTTCAGCAGTTAAAAATTTCTTATCATTCTATAAAGCTGAAGAATAGATTGAGGAAGATAAGTATTTTCTAAATAAGGAGAGGTCTTATTAGCACTCGCTTACAAAATATGGATCCAGATAAGTAATCAGTATTAGAATTCCAATGCTTTTTTGGGCACACCTCTTGTCCAAGAAGTTTAAAATAACAGAAGAATAAAAAATGTTACTAAGAAACTTAAACATAAAACTGGTCTATGCAATGGTACGCAATTCCCTCTGGGGTTTTATATAGAGTGTTGTTAAATTTCATCTCCAAAATGATAGTGGTGATGAAATAAGCGATTCTAACCAAAGAAGTTCTTATGATAACAGATATGAACAGAATCAAAATGCCGCCACTAAGATCAACAAGTTATTAACTCACTTTCTACAACATCTAGGATGATGAAACTTGGAAGAATAATAGAGTACATAAAATTGTGTCTACCGTTAAAATTTGATCGAATTCCAACAAATAGCTTCCGAGTTACGTAGTCAACATCGTAACACGTGGTGGTTAGTACTCACTTGTGAGCACGTGTTACGATGTTGAGTGCGTAACTCGTAAATTACTCGTTGGAATTCAAATTTTAACGATATACACAGTTTTATGTGCCCTATTATTCTCCCAAGTTTCATCGTCCTAGAAGTTGTAGAAAGTGAGTTCTTAACTTGTAGATCTTAGTGGCGGCATTTTTATTTCTTTTCATATCTGTTATCGTTCAAATTCGGACCCATGTTCATATGAGCTTTTTTGCTTAGAATCGCATATTCCATCAACCCTATCATTTTGGTGATGAAATTTAACAACACCCTCTATATTGATTATATAAAAATTATGACAGATGATAATTTGTCCAGAAAGAATACAATAATATATGTAAACCTGTAGATTTTTTAAAATACATACTTTTGCTTTACTTCCTTCTCTCGAATAAAATATGGATTAGCCTTCTATGAATTTTTGCTGATGAATTTGCATAACTTCTTTGATAAAAGTCTCGTATTTGTTAAGAAGCGTTGCATAACATGGGGACGAAATTAGAATTTTCAGTTGTCGAAGAAACTCAGATTATATGCGTGAAGAAGGTTTGATCCAGTGTGCAGTGCACAAAAAATTTGCACGATTACAGGCAAGTGCACAAAAATATCTCGAAAGACGTAAGCATTGTGGTTCTCCTGCGGTACTCAAATGAAATGTTTGACCGAAACTAGCCACAGAGAAAGGCATGCAAACATTAAACAGGATTGTAAAGAAGAACAGACGGCTGTCAATTCGTGACCTGGCAAAAAACTATCCTGCAGAACTGATCGGCCTCGGTGGCTCAGCAGGTTGCGTGATCGCCTCTGATGCCCGAGTACGCGGGTTCGATCCCGGCCGAGGACGACGAGGATTTTTTAGGGGTAAATCCTGAGATCACGCACTTCCTTTGGAAGGGTAGTAAAACTGTTGGTCCCGTGTAGTCGTTTGCCGGCTGCACGTTAAAGAACCCTTGCGAGGCAAAATTTGCGGCCTCTATAACGCCGTCCTGAAATGACCATAGCAGTTGAAAAGGACGTTAATACCAAACAAACCAAACCAACCAAACCTGCAGAACTGGCAAGCAAGCAACGAAATCATGTAACTATTTGAAAGCCATAGGATATGTTGCTGCACGGCCAAAAAAGAAACCGCACCTCACCAAACAGTAGAGAGAGAACAGACTGTTATTTATAAAATACAAAGATTTTTCTTTAGATCAGTGGTGACAAATGATGTTAAATGATTAATTTTTTTTGTAATAACTTAACTGGTGGTGTAACTAATATATGAAGTTAAACTGACTAAGTATATGTATTTTTTGCTTAGAAAGCTGTGTCAAATTCCCACAAAAAGTTATTTGGTCATGCTTCTCTTATCTTGATGTAGGATAGTTGTGTATTTGTACCGAGACCAACGAGAAACACTCCAGGGCACTCAAAAGTCACCTCACCATCCATCCTTTATTCTTTCCAACAAACGAAAAAATACTGATTGTTAATATCCAAGATGGAGACAATGAAGGATGAATTGTTGCCCGGATCCCGATGGTCAAGTGACTTTTGAATGTGCTGGCCTGTCTCTCGTTGGCCTTGGTTTGTACTTATATCATGAATTCTAATATTTATTTGGAAGTCTTGGAGCGTTTCTTCACTCCATTAGTAGAGGGGCAGATTGGTGACGGTGAAGTGGTTCTATAACAGGATGGTGCACATTCCCATCGAGCAAAGATGGTTTATAAATGGCTTAAAGCCTAACAACTTAGAGTGGATTTATTGCCTGTCAACTCCACAGATATCTATCCAATTGAGAATTTGTGGTATTTTTTCAGGAAACAAATGACTTCATTGCGACCAACAAACAAAACTAATTTGATTAATACCATGAAGAATAAATGCCATTACTTGCTAGTGGAAACGTGAAAATTTTGTCGGCAGTCTTCCAGAGCGTGTTCAAGCTCTTATCAAGAACAAGGGGGCGTAACTTCATATTAATATGATATTATAGTAAACTTTCTGAACAAGGTGTCTCTTATTGCAAACTTTTTGGACGCGAGATGTCAAAATTTATGCATTGTATTTCTGTTATTCGAGTGTGGTCATATTTTGTTTTAAATGCTGTTAACGTTGTCATTAATAGAAATGTATACCTTTTCACCTATCCGTTTTTAATTTTTAGAAGTTAAATATTTCATAAGTTATTGTTAATCTTTTGGACGGACTGTACTATTCACTGTTAATTCAATTTAACAATTCTTTACTAAATATTATTTCAATTAATTATTACTTTTAAATAATTAAATACCTAGTCTTTATATATAAAAATTCAGGCTCAGGGTGCGTCTGTAAATGTTCTTAAAACTTTTGAACCACTTATCCTTTGAGCTCATACTTGCACCAGATGTTCGTTAGGTTCAGGGTAAGGTTTACATGTGCCGAGTGTCAGGTTGGCCCAAAGGGGAAAGGGTAAAAATAATCTTTTGCTTGATCTGCGTGTCAGATATGAGCCTACGATATGCGCGGACCAACAATGTATGTCATGTCCTACAATGCAGAGTAAAGTTTCTGCAACAATAGGCCATAAAATATTACTTTGGCCATGGCCTACAATGATAAGAGAAAGCCTGCCCATTTCCCTTGCTCCATTGTTCAAACTGTGTCTCAAAAATCATTTGAAGAGAGCAGATTTAGCACCGCCTAGCGACAAAATTTAACATTGTTTCAGTCGTTTCATAGCCTATAACGATTGGGAACGGCTGGCCATTCACATCTCGACAAAAAAATAACAAGGTAAATCAGTTTTTTATATGAAAAATCAAGTAAACTCTATTTAGTTTCAACATTTTTCATAATTTGACAACTTAAGCGCCTCTAATAATGTTAAATTTTCTCGCTAGACGGTGCTAAATCGCCCTTTTTTCGACTGATTTTTGAGAGACAGTTTGAACAATGGAGCAAGGCAAATGGGCAGGCTTTCTCTTATCATTGTAGGCTATGCTTTGTCTATGATCATGGATGAAGAAATTCAGGATGGGAAACTCCATTGTTTAAAGCGTGATTTTGTTTTCACTGGCGCTCTCTGGCCATTTGCGTGGCCATTACTCTCTGTCTAGAAGACGACTTTACTTTTCCTTATTGTCCTCGATGGCTCAGTGGTTGCGTGATCTCCTCTGATCAACACCTCCTAGACAGAAGGCCTGATAGCGGAAACGTCATACATTGTTACATCATCATTAGTCGACCAAATTTAAGGCTTATTATTGGTAGAAATAAGATTAACAATGGTCGACTAATGATGATGTAACAATGCATGACGTTTCCGTTATCAGGCCTTCTGTCTAGGTGGTGTTGCTCTGATGCCCGTAGATGTGGCTTCGATTCCGGCCGAGGACAACGAGGATTTTTTCAGGGGGAAACTACTATTATATAAAAGAAAGAGCGAAAAATGTATACACTCACTCATTCATTCATTCATTCATTCATTCATTCATTACGAAATCTTCAGAACTATGAAGCCTACAAACTTGAAATTTGGCTGGTATATTTCTCTCGGCTTCTTGGTGAGGGTGATAAAGGGATCAAATCTAAGCAACATTTACCACTTTAATTTTTTTCTCTGAGGCATTGTTTATGAGATAAAAAATGTTGAAATCCTATATGCAGGAAAGATTTGTTTACGAGACACCAGTGGGATCCGATGAAGAGCTGGTAGCCGGAATCGCCATAGCTGCGGACCAGATTCGCGAAGAACCAGATTTGAACTTTTTACCTCAGCCCATGCGGCGACGTTGTGAAGCATGCATTCATGCCAGAAGGAGAGAATTAGAACACTTTTTGATGAAAATAGGAAAGAAAATTCCACAGCCTGGGTTCGAACCAGGAACTTTCTGCTCACCATGCAGACGCGTCAACTAATTGTGCCACTGTGGCCATGGAAGCATTAACGCTACATGTCCTTAGGGCTGGTTGGAGCAGTACCTAGTTCGTAGGCTGGGATTATCTTTCCTACTACGTATAATCGTTCCTGGTTCGAACCCAGGCTGTGGAATTTTCTTTCCTATTTCCATCAATAATTTCAACACCTGAGGTTTGGCGTGAAAAAAAAAAATAAAAGAAGGAAAAAAATCCTCGTAAGATCTTTCATTTATTAATCTAGAACACTTAATGTAAAACATTTGCATGTTTCATAAAAAACAAGTCACATTATTGTACTGTAATAATGAAGTTTCAGGTTTTTGCTTACGTGTTAACAATTACGATTTTTGAAATTTGAATTAACTATCCAAAAAAAAAATATTGCAAACATTCTAAGAAGCAGCTTTAATCATGACGTAGAAGTACAATTATTAATGTATTATTCTTTATAGTGTCTCCTAGTGACGTGTATGCCTGTGTTTTTTGTTCTTTTTATTACATGATTGACCATGATTTTGACGTGGTCCAAAATTACGGGTTGAGTGGCATATTACGTCTAGGCGATGTCAACATTTTTTATCTCAAAAACAATACCCTGAGAAAAAATGAAAGAGGGAAATATTGCTTAGATTTGATCCCTCTATCATCCCCCCCCCAGGTTTGTACACTACCCTTCATACAGAAATATGAAAAAACTATATTTTTCTCCGAGCGACGCCGGGTATTTCAGCTACTGTAGTATAAAAAACTAACTTTCAAAGGCTCTTTCGTGGATATTGTTTACAGCGCTTTATACTTCTAATTACAATTGCCTATATCAATCAGCACTATCTCTGATTTGGAGATATTATAAGTAATATAATTGATGAGCGCAGTAGTCATTATTTAACGTCTTAAAATTTACTTTTTCCATACTCGGTAGTAATCGAGTCTGAATATCTGAATCTTCGTTCTTTAAAGTGTTTCACACGTTTTTCTGTATCAAGAGAATATAAAAAATTTTGAATAATTCCGGATGTTAAAAATTATTTATTCATAGAGTGAGGGTGTAGAGTTTTCCTGTTAATAAATAAGTTGATTCTTCCATTAACAATTAAATTTATTATGTATATAACTATGTCATCGTGTAATTTGCATTTTATTTCACCAATTTGGAATAACTGCAAATTTTAAGTAAATTCAAATTGTTCACTTTCTTGATACAACTTATTATAAACTTTTTGTGGCGTCATTCAAATTCTTGAGTATGCTCCGGTTTAAATCCTCTTTAAAAAACAAATCAATTTCTTTCCTTATCTCCTCTTCAGTTCGTTTAAATATTTTTTTCTGTTCTAGTTACTTGGAGTTATCTTCTTCATGGATAAGCAGTGGATAAGCGAATTTACTTGTCTCTCGCTCGTTGGAAGAAACTAATAAAATTTCCCCGGCTGCTATCTGAATGTCACGCCTCATTTCGTTGCAGATCCCCTTGTATGAGATCCTCCTTGAAAGGTAAAAAGGAAAATAAACGAATTAAACAGGTCTAGTTGGAATAATATTATCTTCTCCATTTGCATGCTTACCGAATGATTCTATAAATTTTTAAAATTCATAAAAATCAATAACTCCAAACGTAAAATAAAGTCTTTGGTATTTGTTAACTTTACATATGAATACAGATTCTTTAATCTTATTTGATTAAATAGTACAGGGTGTGCAAAAAGTCTGGTAACATGGCAGATATCTCAAAGCTGCCAGGTAGGCGAGATCTGATGAGTGTGTTTTATGGGGGGGGGGGGG
>JAHWFO010095135.1:11211-30013 GCA_023313115.1 Rhysida immarginata
AGTCTAAATACAGTTTTTAATCACACCCTTCCTCTTGAAAGATTTTGTGAAAATGGGCGAGAAAGAGTCATTCAAGTTCAGGTTGGGCCGGCCAGGTTGCTTCACTGCAATTCAAAAGTGTTAGAATCCAACCTACTCTCAGGAATACACCAATAATAGATAAGTAATTATAAAAGAAATTGATACTTTCTGTGACAAGCATTTGTCTAATTTAACAATGTTGTGTTCTTTTCATCCGAATTTTTATGCAGCAGAATTTCCGCGGGCCTAAACCGATGCCGAGGCAAAAGATTTCAGTATTGAAATAATTACTGAGTAGTATCATCGGGTCATCACTTGTTACGGCGGTGGTGCTTGCATAGGTAAAAGGTGTTTTATGAAAGTATAAATACACGTCTGCAATCAGAGTTTTGAAATTTATTTCGAACAAAACGGTTTTATGAACAGAAATTACATTGTGAATGCCTGCAGAGTAAATAAACAAAATATCACACATTTGTGTCAAATAGTTTTCGAATAAATGGAAAAAATAGGATTTATGCAGAATTTTGCTATTAAGAAGTTATAAATACATCTGCCAAAACTTAGCCTATTACATTGAATTAATGCTGCTAATAATAAATAATGAAACCACCTTTTGCTCCAATCAACTTAAATACTCCATCAGGCATGCCTTCAACCAATTTTTTTTTTTTAACTCTGTGCCCTTCAGTTTGTCCCATGCACGATAAATGGCTTTAAATCATCGACAAGTGATAATTGCCTGTTGTTTGCAAAAACCAGGTGTAATAACATTGCCCACACGTTCTCCATGAGATTTAGGTCCGGACTTCTGGATGGCCAGTCGGGAACAGTTATATGTTGCTCTCCAAACCACTGTTGATGTATGGCGTGGAGCATTGTCTTGTTGGAATGTCCAAGAGTTTTCGCCAATTAAAAAGCCAAAGGGTATTAACTGATTGTACGCTTTAGAGTCCAACCTTCCATTCACTGTAAAATGATCTGTTTTACCACCCGAGCCGAATGCAGCCTAAACCATAACACCACCGCCATCCATTTTCCTACTGGAATGTTCTTTAAGTTCCGTTCTTAAATCTTACTATAATCCCTTATTACCATCTGGTCCATCTAAAAGAATTTTTTTTCATAAGAAAAAAGTACACAGCTGCATTTATCATTCCAGTCCATGTGTGTTTTGGCCAATTCCAGCCTCATTTGTTCATGTTTCGCAGTTAGGTTTGGCTTGAAGTTTGATGGATGCAGTATTGTTGCTTTTAAATACATTTGTCATAGTAACATTTGACACTTCAGAACGTATTTCACTTGCAGTTGACCTTGTCGACATTCCTTTTCTGTTTGCTATAATCACAAAATTTCCTCTTGGCCCTTTCTCTCAGTTTTGGCTTTCGTCCACGCCTTTGTTTTTTTCCATAATGGTCACCTTTTATGAAGAAATTCTGAATGGCTCCGACAGGTCGTTCAATTTTCCTGCAATATATCTGTATTATTCCCTTGTCCTTTCAGAAAGTAAACTTTTCTCACTTCTGCTGCATTTAAGTGTGTACCACATAGCATTGTGGAATTTACGTTTGCAAACAAAAACAACTGTGTTGTTAGCATTTTAGGCGTACCACAAACTGATTTGCATTTGTTGTCGCCTACTGCAGTTGGCTGTACCACTTCTGGATGGGGTGTATTAATAATTTCTTAACAGCAAAATTCTACGAGGGTTATTCGTAAAGTAAGGTCCGTTTTGCAATAAAAACAAAACTGCTACATATATTTTCAAAATTTTTTCTTCCCCAGATTCTATGTAACTTTAACTATTTTTCCACATATTTTCCAAGTTTTATTTACGCATTGTCATAGTGCTCAATGTACTTCCGCATGATCACTTCATATAAGCTGCAGCAGGTTAAGAAAATTACGCAGTTTTCACTTGTACATCTCGCTGAAATGTAGGCTGTCGATGATCTCTTGTAGCTCCTAGAACAGGTGGCAGCCACTGCACGCGAGGTCCGGACTGCAGCAGCTTCTATGTAGTGATCATGCGGACGTACGTTCAGCGCTATGACAAGTGCTTAAATAATCTTGGATAATATGTGGAAAAATATTTAAAGTTACATAGAATCTGGTGAAGAAAACCTTTGAAAATATATATAGTAGTGTTGTTTTTTTTTGCAAAGCGGACCTTAATTTACTATATATTATTCCTATTTTTTTCTATTTATTCGAAAACTATTTGCGACAAATGTGTGATATTTTGTTTATTTATTGTGAAGACATTCAAAATGTAATTTCTATTCATAAAACTATTTTGTTCGAAATACATATTTCAAACCCTGATTGCAGCCGTGTGTGTATACTGTCTTAACACACTTTATGTCTTCCCTACATAGAAGCCAATAGAAAGTATCATTTTATTTAATTTATTTAATGGATTACACCATAACTTTCGGACATTGGTTTATTCCGTTTATATTTACAAATTTTTTTATGAATAATTCCAAATAAACCTCTTTCAGTGGTTCTCCAGTTATAAGCGTCCTAAATATAACAGTCCAGCCTTTTTTAATATGTATAGAACAGCAGATGTGATTTATGACTACAGCTCATTTACAGACATTCAATATGAAAAATATAATTATAGTGATTGTTTGTAAGGACCCTTGAGTCGACAAGATTCCATTCGTACGCACATCCTCTGTCCATGAGTCTTCTACTGCACAACGTAAAAATACGTGACAATTGTCCTGATTCAAGGCATTTAACATCGCAAACCCGGATTTCTATTATTAATGATACTTTTAATTACGATAATTTTTAACAGTTTACATGTTCCAAAGATCGAGTAACAACTCTGCATAAGAGGCTTAAAACGTTCATAGTGTTGACTGATAGAGGTATGTGATAAAAGCGGCTCTCATTTTGTTTTTTGACGTGGACAGGCAAACTAATAAGTAAAAAATATTGAAAACATTAAGTTATTTTATAGGTCTCACTATTAAAGACAACATGAAACATATCAAATTTAGAATAATAATCAACAACATTACTATTTATCATTTAGAAAAAGTTTACCATAATCGGGTATTGATAGGAGAAAATAAATATTGAAGGAACGAGAAGAATTCATTTTCTTAAAACCAATCATAAAATATCAAATTCAAATTTTTTAAATATAATATCAGATATTTAAATATTTCAAAGGCATCTTAGATAAAAAATAAAGGCACATATTTATTAGAAAGCATTTGAATCCTGCAACAGAATTCCAAGAAAATGAGATTAATTATCGTAAAATATGGGATATCGCTTTAGGAATAACGTTGGGGCCCGAGGTAGGATCACCTCACGTACTTTTTGAATTAATATTTTTCGATAACTAGGTTTGTTAACTACTTCAAATTTCGAATATTACATAGTTATTATAATAAGGATATGTAGGAATATCTATTAAATCCTTCAAAATCCGGGAAAAAACGCGTCAAATTGAGGAGCGTAAACAGTTCAGACGTTCACAAAAATCAATATGTCACCACTGCAAAAATAGCAGAATGCTTAACTCTTTGAGCGCTGGTCCTCCAGTAGCCAGTTGCATCAACTACTACCTCAACCTTTCACTTCTATGCTGCACCACCGTACAGAGCAGAAATTATGGGAGCCCACTTTTTGGTCACATTCCTCTATATCCAATGTGTTCGACTCGTCCACCAGAAACGTTTTTCCAAGTCTTGCATACGTTATAAACTCCACATCTCTTATTACATGTCATAAAAGATTAATTAATGGATAGGATAAATTTATGAATGTTGGAAAATAATCAATACAGGGTGTTTCATAATTGGTGTCCCGTCTTTAGGTCCAAATAACGATTCAAGGGGAAGAGATTAGGGGAAAATGAATATTGATTATTTGGTTTTAATGTCCCCTAATTCAGAATAAAAACATTTCGCGTCCCTGGGGGTGAAGGGGTAAATTTTGAAAATTTAAATTTTGTAGGGGTAGGGATTAGACCCCATGTGTTATTTAGAAAGTTGTAGAGCATCATATAAAATGTGGGTTTAGCAAAAAACCCGGTGAAAAAATCTCATCTCCTGCCCTTTATCGAGTGGGTAAGGTGAAAGGTATGGCTAGCTAATGTAGACAAAAACAGAAAAGCTCATTAGAAAACTCATTCAAATTTCATAATGTTTTTCCTGGGGGAGAAGTCCGGGCGAGTTTATTAGCTTTTTAGGGTAACGACTCATTCATTCTCATTAATTTTTCAAATGTAGGCCCTACTGTTTCCTAATAAGTATGGTTTTTGTCCACATCGGCTAGCCATACCTTTCACTTTACCCACTCGATAAAGGGGGCAGGGCATGAGATTTTTTCACCGGGTTTTTTGCTAAACCCACATTTTACATGATGCTCTACAACTTACTAAATAACAAATGGGGTCTAATCCCTACCCCTACAAAATTAAAATTTTCAAAATTTACCCCTTCACCCCCAGGGACGCGAAATGTTTTTATTCTGAATTAGGGGACATTAAAACCAAATAATCAATATTCATTTTCCTCCCACCTGTTCCCCTTGAGCCGTTATTTGGACCTAAAGATGGGACACCAATTATGAAACACCCTGTATAAATTTTCCACTAACAGACGGATAATGAAATTCGAGCGTTCATCTTTTATGGGATAATGCAAATTGGATCTAGCACGATATTGATATAACATGCAGATTTTACTTGCCTATCAGCAAAGGCATCCGGCATTGTTTGGGATAATTACAGTTGTAGATAAAGAGAACAACCTCTAGCAGTTAAATAATAACTCAAATTGTTTTCAGGAATTTTACAATTTCTTATTGTAGACGAAGCACCCGTTGTTTAGATGTTTCCGAAGCCCGGATAACTATTTGTCTTCTGACTATCGATTACCTCAGTTGCATTTCTATATATATATGAATTAACGTGTATTCTTCGAACGATTATTATAGAGCATATTGATTTGGAAAGTTGAGTTGATGTATGCTTTGTTGTCGGTAATGACGTCAACTGACACCCAAGCTAAGACACTACTTCCTCTATCGCTTTTCCACTCTTTCCCAATAATCTGCAAATTCTCCGTTATTTCTAGTAAATTATCATTTTTATAGATTTTCCAGAAAATGATAAGTTTTAAGAACTATCAATTCTAGCAGAGGCACCCGGCGATGCCCAGGATAATTACAGTCATAGGTAAACAGAACAACCTGAATGAGTTAAATAGCTCAAACTGATTTTCAGAAATTCTATAATTTCCTACTATAGAGAAGCTCCGGTTGTTCAGATGTTTCCGATGCCTGGATACCATTTTGTCTTCTCTAACCAATCAATACTCGTTTATTTCTCCCACATTACCAATAGATACGTGTATCTCTTTGCCTGCTGGAATATTTAGGAATAATACAGGGTGAACACAAAGTCGCAGCCCATTTTGCAGATAAACTTTATTCATGAGGTTTATATTACAATAATAATATAGAGCATATTAGTACATGTCCATCAAGTTCAAAACACGTTTCCCAACGGGTCAGTGCTCGAAACACCTTTTCCAACATCGCCACGGTGATCTTTTGGCATGCGTGGCTGATGCGTTGTCTCTGTACTGTCAAATTTGCAACCTTCGTCTTTTAGACCTGTTCCTTGATGAACCCCCAAGCGAAAAAATCCAATGGGGTAGGATCGGGGAACCGAGACGGCCAAAAACGTTTGGATCCTCTTCCTATCCATCTGTCTGGATAGACGTCATTGAGGTAAGCTCGCACAGTCGTTGATGTGAGCTCGCACATGTTTTGAACTTGATGGACATCACGTTGAATAGTACTAATATGCTGTATGTTATTATTGTAATATAAACCTCATGAATAAAGTTTATCTGCAAAATGGGCTGCGACTTTATGTTCACCCTGTAGATAATTTTTGGAAACTAATGTTCTATCACTGCATCATCTTGAAAATATTTTTGCATCATCCCTACATCGGTTTCTACTGCAATAATATTTCCCCAGCGTTCATTTGTAAATATATGGCAACAATAACTTCAACTATACAACTGTCTTTTTGGGTGGCGTTGGATGTACATGACCGTTTGTGTCTGTGTCCAATGCCAAGAATTTGAATGGTAATTATTCACTACTTGGTAATCCGTTGTTGCATTTGCACACTGCTGTCGATGTCTTGAACCAAAATTTGACCATCCATCTTGACAAAAAAGGAACATCACCACACTGGTTACTTTAGACCCATCTTTCCTTTGAAGTTTAACTTGCCCCTGACAAAAAAAGCTCTGTACGAAGCTTCCGTTTTTCAGTTTTCAACATCCGGTAGATTTTTGTCTTTTAGTTTTTCTGATTAACACTTGTTTTTTCTCTTTCCTTTCCAAATACAAATTTTTGCCAGTCGTCTGGAGGTTTGTTAGGGAGTTCAAGGGATAATTGTATAACTCCTGACCATCCTTGATAAGCCCTGCCTTATCTATGTCCTGTCATTGTATCATCATTTTATGCTCACTGCTAATATTTATTGGAAACGAACATTCATTCATCGCATCATCACCACCTCGGGTTCTGTGAAGTTAGGAAACATCAGGCACGGCTAGTCACCGGATCAGTGGCACACGATCTTCACCCCCCCTCCCGGCTGCTGTGACCAACTTACTGCAGTCGTTAATCCAGGTCCATCCAGAGACCCAACTCGTCGGCCTCAGGCCATACAGGCTCTGGATGAACGTATTTGATTACAATAAATAGAAAATAAAAATAAATAAAATAAAAAAATGTGGTAGGCTGTATGGGAACACGGCCGGAAGTGTTTTTAACGTGAATATGTCGTATGAATTAAAAAGAATTAAAAGAATGTACTTTTCTTGAAGTGTGTGAATTCACTATTTAATTTTAAATAATTAATATTGATTTATAATTTCTCTATATAATCCATAAATTTAATAATTTAAACAAAAGACACTAGTTGCAATGAACTATTTAGAATTGCAATATCCTCAATATAATTTCTATTTCAGTCTGAATGTAACAATAAATGAAAGAAATACCCATAACTGTAATATTAGAATTTTAAATAAATAAATAAATAAATAAATAAATAAAGTAAAATTATTTTTATTATTACAGTCTTAGTCTAATGTTTTTCTTTATTCTATAATTTCGATAATTACAATATTGCAATAAATACTATAATTGCACCTGACGATAAAAAACTATCACTGAATGAACGTCACAATTACATTGGATCGTCTTGGTCAGGCGAGGATTGTGTCGCAGACGACAGCTTGTTAGTCATCTCACCACTCGGTTTTTACACTGGACGATGCTAGGAGAAGAAATGTAATTCAGACATACCACGTGGATGTTGCGAATAAAAGTGAGATCTAGACAGAGTCCGGGCCGTCGTCGCCTGCGATGCGCTCATGAAACCTACGAAATGCGTATTCTGCGTTATATCTACATTGAAATCACCGCACAGGACTATTGGTATATCGGCGTCCACTTTGAGAAACGGATGAGAGTTGTTTGTGATGTGATGCGCTAATACCTGGAACAAGAGCATACTGATGTCATGTGACGATGAGCCGGAATGTACGAGACAGAGCCCAGGATAAACTGAACGGTGGATTTGATCCTGATCTCCGCCAAACGTATCACCACACTTATGGAAGTACTGCATATGACTGTCGATTTCAACGGTAATCGGGGCACACGTAGTTGGACTGCATATATGCTTATACTTATATCATGGCACCACCGACAATGTGTCCCATCTTGCCGCCATAGTAGAACGAGACACGCAGTCATTCGTAGGCAGTGGTCGAGACAGCGGGCTCCTGATCGCGCATCCATGTCTCGGTGAGAGAAAGTTACTCGCACTGCTGCAATATAGCGTTTGTCATTATAGGCGCATTCGTTTATTCGTACGATTTGCACGATGATGACGTCGATAGTGCACGCCGTGCAATTACCGTTTAGTGCGTTCAGTGCGGTTTCTGTGTCTGTGCACGATCTTTCGCAGAAATTGGATAATATTTTGTAAAATGTCGGTCCGTGCGCTTTGAGCCAAACAAACAACATGGCGATGCCTCAACGACTCCTTTTTAATCACCCAAAGAGTCGAAGTTTCTAATTTTTAAAGTCTTTTCCACCTTCGATCTTTTTTTAATCTGTATAAACTCTCTTTATCCAATTGAATACAAAATTTTGACCATCATCGACAGTGATTGAAAGCTGGAGCTTCGCTGAATTGGAGACAATTGTAAAACGCACGAAACGACATTGTTTCTACTTTCGTGCGCTTACTTTGCGCACGGACTACACGAAGCGCACGAGAACGAAGTGCACGGAAATTTCCGAACACCTCTCACGGCCCGCACGAGAGCTACTTCGAACGGCTAGTGCGCCTACTCAGTGCAAAAAAAATCACATTAAACGAATAAACGAATGCGCCTGATGTCGACGGAATCTGCGCCAAGACTTTCTGCATTGCAATTCAGTATGGAACGGAGTGTTTGGAGAAGTGCAGAATATGTGAGCTCGCGAGTTGATGGTGTCGAGTCATTGTTGCTCGAGATATTGATACTCAATTCTGATTTCTTGCATATGCGGCTGCCGCGATACTCAAGATGGAACCGGAAGTCGCTCTTTTTATTCACTATGTACTAATTCTCGACAGTGGTCAGCCGACTCATGGCAATGTAAACGAGTTGATGCTGTTGGCAGCTTTCGTATTTGAAGACGATCTCGCCAAAAATACCAATTTGGGATTTGTGTATGGTGATTGCGCGCACCGGAACGAAGGAAACTGCTGTGGCCTGCACTTCACTGTTCTACTGAGACTAATGTTGACGATGCGTTTGTTGATGCGCTTGTTGTCCATTTGCAATCTAGTGTGTTTTGTTTGCTCAGAATGTGAGGTTGGCATTTACAGTGCTATTCAAAAGTATAAGACCAGGCGTTTTTTTGTGCTAAAGAAGAAAGTGGCGCATCATTTTTTCTGATAATTTTTATCTCCATAATGAACACAAATGTAAAAAAAAAATACGACTTTGGATTAAGTAAAATTATTTCTGTAATAAGTTATGCACAAAACCCACAAAAAACACATGTGCAAAAGTATAAGATCACCCTGAAAAAATGGAACTGTCCTACCACTTTTTTGCATATAAATGAATTGGCACAACTAATCGAACTTCAGAAGTGCTGCGGTACAGTCAGAAAAAATATACAGCGGTTTATAGATAATGCCTAAGGCCACATATCTCAGCGAATTTGAAATCCGTATTATTTGGACACTACACCGTCATTCAAAATGTGCTGTTGCCAATGTATTAGCCAGAGGACATGATGGGTATGGAAAATCTAGGACAGGACGACCAAAACTTCTCTCTGAAAGATCTTGTAGTCACATCTGTGCTCTTGCTACCACGGAGCAAATGTCAGCAGTGAAAATAAAATTCACTATGAACATCTCCTGTATCACGAGCACCGTTCCAAGAGTTTTGAGTACTTCACAGGACATACGATACTGTAAAGAAAAGAGAGCACCGCCCCTAACACCAAGACACAAAACAGAACGCCTGTCCTTTGCCCGTAAAACCATGTACAGCCATGAATGGCACTGTAATTTTCTCTGATGAGAAGAAGTTTAATCTCGACGGGCCTGATGGCATTCACTTTTACTGGCTTGATTTACGTCAGGCCATAACAGTGAAGATGAGCCGCCAAATGAAAGGAGGTGCAGTCATGGTTTGGTGTGGATTTTCTGCTCTCGGAAAAATGGACTGTGTTGTTATCGATGGACCCATGACGACAGTGGAGTATCAGAAGATGACAGACCAGCAACAAGATAACACATCCTGCCCCACGTCCAACATGATGGAACTGTGCTTTCAAACACAAAATAATAAGTTTCTTCGATGGGCCGCAAGATCACGGACTTGAACCCCATTGAAAACCTTTGGGATTTACTGGCAAGAGATGTTTATGAAGATGGGCAGCAGTTTCAAACGACTGATGAACTGATATCAGCAATTTTCGCTGCGTGGGAGTTAGTTTCATGTGAAACTTTACTGAGATTGGTTGAGTCCATGACAGAACGTATTTTGATGTAATCCATAACTCTGGAGAATCACAAAATATTAAACAGCATGATCGCAGTGTTGTTCATAGTCTAATACTTTTGCAAATGTGTTTTAGTGGCTTTTGCTTAACTTATTCCAGAATTATTTTTACTTAATCCAAACTTGTATGTTGGTTGACATTTGTGTTCATTACGGATATAAAAATTGTCAGAAAAAATGATGCGTCTGTTTTCTCTTTAGCACAAAAAACCCCTGGTCTTATACTTTTGAATAGCACTGTAAGTCGAGCTTTGCGACCGGATTGGCCATTTCCAAAGTCACTCCACAGATGTATGTTCACGATGCTCACCGCTGTCTCACCATCACCAATGGTAGACTGATGTGGTTCGTCGTCAGCCATGCGATTCTCATCCTCCAGCGTCTCTATATATTTGAGTATCGCCTATTGCGACATTTAGGAGACCGTCCTCGACATATATGTTGGTGATAATTATGTACGGGTAACCGGTCGCAAGAGTGATCATATACGGCAAGATTGCCACTCTGTGCTACATACAGGGTGTCCCAAAAATGATTGATGGATTTTGAAAATCAATAAAAAAAAAAAACGGAATGCGATAGATATGTATCGTTTGCAGCCTTATGCTTAGGAAATCAGGGAATTTAATCCCACCAACTTTCAAATTTAGTTAACATTTTCATCCACAGGTGGCGCTGAAAACTATGAAAAAATAAAAACCGGTATGAAAATGATGCAAGGACTGTTGCAAAAAACTAAACAATGACATTTTCAGCACACGCTATCTCAACAGCACACGCTATCAGCTTGACGACGAGCTGAAATACTTCGTTTTAACTCTACCTGTGTTACAGACCGCCTGCAGCGCCATCTCTTGGTAGATATGTTGACTAAATTTGAAATTTGGTGGGATAAAATTCCCTGATTTCCTAAGCATAAGGCTGCAAACGATACATATCTATCGCATACCGTTTTTTTTTATTGATTTTCAAAACCCATCAGTCATTTTTGGGACACCCTGTACATCTCGTGCAGGCGTAAGCTACGCATCGCCAAAAAGACAAAACACATCCTACTTAACAACCAGACCACATTCGAAAGAGACGATATTCTGGACCGGACGACGTCAGAATGGTTCTTTAATAGGTCCGCCTTTCTCCTCTTTGCAATCCGCCAATCACTGAATTTACCTATTGTAATTAACTGTTCCACCAACCAAATTCACTCATTATCCTGTACTTTTCTGTATAAATTTTGGCATGGCCAACACACACTCTGTGCATGGAAGACCGCTTGGGTTGGTTAGGCTTCTTGACTACCTCAGTGTATTTCATTTGGAGTTTATTCTGGTTGGATGAGCTTTGTGAAAGCGCTGCTTTCGTCCCATCCTAACAAATGTACACTTCACTGTTCGATTGTCGATTGTCACACACTCTGTAAGCTCTATCAGCCTCCGAAGATGGTGTAATACCAAAACGCGTAAGGCAAATTAAATATTTCTATGATAACAACAGGAGGTCGACATAAGCCTAGAGGAAGAATTCGTCGTGTAGGGGAGAATTTTCCCCCGTCGTTCAACGCAGTAGAGACGGTTCGTTTCGTTTTTCTCCCCCCATCGAACAACGAATTCCAAACACTCGTGCTACTTCAGAGTGTGCCCAGCTTTTTGGAACACGTTCTAGTTCGAACCGCTAACTTCAAACTTCACAAGCCCCAGACAGAGCCCATCTGCTTTGTTATATTCTGGGGCATCACAGCATTCTCGACAGACGATTTGGGAGCAGCATACGCCCAGCTAGAAGGAAAGCTCGCTACTAATTCCTCTCCCTTTGATATAATTAGTCTCGATAAATTTTCCCGCCATACTTCGGATGCTAATTTATATGCGTAATGACAGTAAAGTTAATGGCTATTAAATCTGTGTCTTTAAGTTTGAGTGTATTCTTTAACTTAGAAAAAAATCCACTGTTTGAGAATCCTGGAACATATTAGGTAGACGCTTTCTGTCGCGGTGAAAGTTAACAAGGTAGGATACTCCAAATTGGTATTCCTAGTCCATGCAAGATAAATACTCTTAAAATTCATCTTGTGAATTTTTTATTTTATTGTGCGTAGTCATATGATTACTGAAGAATGTTTATTGTAACGTGGTTAATAATCATTTTGGCTTAGCTTTCGATATTTCATCACTTCATATTACTATTATTTAAGCGTTTACTTGTTTCCCCAATTATTGCTTTAAGGTTAAACGTGCGATTAAAATTTATAACTTTAATAGCAAAGAAGAAAATCATTTTACGGTTCCTTCGTGACAGAAGGTATCATTTATATTTATTTTCAGTTAACAAATTCTACGTGACAGTAACTCTCTTTTATTTCCAGTTAGTGCTCATTTTTAATGATTTTCAAGATGTTGAGTTCTGAGAATTATCATTTCTATCAAAAGCCCGAACAACAGGCATTCTATGCATTGTTACAAATTGAACCTTATTAGGAGCTTTAGCAAAAAAGTTACTTGTAAGAAGGCGCTGTTGTATGTACGTTTATCCGGCCGGCCGTCCGCCGTTTGCACAATAACTTGAAAACGAAATATCTTTTTCAATTTCTGTTTTCAAAAATATGACCATCAAAGTCTTAGCTCGGCCGAATCAACTTTTCAGTATTTTTCGTATACCTCTTCAAGTCGAATACACGTGTTTAAACAGTGAGTGTAAAGAATAAAAAGAATACGGCATGTCATATAACAATCGATTTGTCAAAAAGAAATGCATTATTACTTTCTCTTCATCTTTTAAGCATTACTGGCATCGGCGCACGCACGTGAAATCTCTTTGTCGACGCACAATTGCTCAAGTGCTCATAATCTATACTATTAAGTAGCGGAAGGATGGACTTTTTATAATGTCAGTCCTTCCCCTTCATTTTTTACGTAGAAAATTGAAATTCGGGTTGTAGCTTTCTCTGAGCATGTCCATCTGCACTATTTAGATAGGTTTTGATTGGTACATTGGGTTCGGAATTACGGGGGTGGGATTCAGAGAGGGCAACATATCTATGTGCTATTTAGATACACAAAGGCGTGAAATTCAGTATCCAGATTCCTCTACGCAAAATCTACATTGCTAGATGTTTAGGCCTGATTGTTACATTGGGGTCGGATTTGCGGGGGTAGCAGTCACTTGGTCCTTAGAAAAATGGCTACATATGGCATGTGATATATCATACGTTCGGAAAACATGAAAAAGGAAAGAAGGTACGAGATTTTTTACATTTTCTACATAATACGTTCGAGAAAATCAATTGTTTGGTTAACAAACTTAGGAAGAGATAAAAATTCCAAATAAAAGGATAAAAAAATAGATGACGGCAGGATCTTCTACTTGCCATACCCTATTCGGGAGGGGGGGGGGGTTAATTTCTTTGTAATAAATGTATACATGTATTTCTGCTTCACTGCCTTGGAATGTTTACAAGGTTTTATTTATAAAGCACAACTTTGCCCTACATTGTTGGTCATGAGACATATATTACTGCTCCGTGCGTAGTGTTTGTGAATTGCGTGTTGATACCATTGTTGACAAATATTATTACACAAACTTTGCCTTGCATTCTTGGTCATGAGATACTTTCTAATTAATATGCAATACCATCATCACGAATATCGATTTATTATCCTTAGCTATCATTTCTACAAAATCTGAGGTAGAGAGTGACCTTTCTTATGCTTTGAAATTCAACTATGCAAAGTTTTATCAAGATCGGAATAAAACCGTAGATTTGTATTATAAATAAACAAACCCACCCACAAACATTTTTTCTTTGTATATAATAAAACTAGCAGAGTACCTGGCGATGACCGGGATATTTCCACTTATAAGTAAAAAGAACAATTTAAGGAAGTTAACTCCAAATTGTTTAAATAATAAATCAATCAATACAACACAGACGCAGGGACTATCCATTCTAAGAAAAATGCGAAAAACAGAAATTCTAGATGATATACCGGGACTTTATTTAACCTATTGTTGACTTGCCTCAGATTAAAATGATATCCATCCTCACCACCGGGGAACATCAATGGATACTTTAGAATCATGTTTTTATTGTTCTTGACGTCGAAGCTTCTTTACCCTCTTGCTCTATTCGAAACTCCCGTTCTTCAGATATTTCCAACGACCGTATAGCTTTTTCTGTTTTAGCTGCAGAGTTTCTCTGACCAATACGCGTTCTTTCTCTTTCCTTTCCAGACATAAATTTTTGCCAGTTGTCTGGACGTTTGATAGGGAGCTCAAAAGAGACACGTAAGACTTCTTTTCCTCCTTAATAGACGCTGCCTTATTTATGTCCTGTCACTGCAGAATCAATTTATGCTCATTATTATTAATTCTTGGAAACGAACGTTCAATCATCGCATTATCAACATCTTAGTTTCCAATATATTCACATTCACACGGAATATAGTCAAAATGTATTTTTATGAAATGTTTGGATCTGCTATGCCTCCAAATCTGCTAGGTGATAATCCCGGCTTGGCTCGGACTCTAATTTTTTTTATGAAACTTTGCAATCTTCTCTATCTATATATAAAGAAGGATGTTTGTTTGTTTGTGGGTTCGTGGGTTTGTTTGTTTTTTATACAAATCTACAGTTTTATTCCGATCTTGATAAAATTTCGCATACATGACCTTCGAAGCATGAGGAAGGTCACTGTCTACCTCAGATTTCGAAAAAAAAATAATTATTGATAAAAAAAATCGATATTCATGGTTATGGCAGGACATATTAATGAGAAATATTTCATGACCAAAAATGCAAGACAAAGTTTTTGCAGCAATGGTATCGACACGCAATTCACAAACACTCTGCACGGACCAACAATATATATCTGATGACCAACAATGCAAATAAAAGTTTGTGCAACAATAAGTATCAATAACGGTGCCAACACGAAATGCACCAACAATATGCAAAGATCAACAATATATGTCTTATGACCAACAATGCAAGGCAAAGTTTGTGCAATATAGAATTCAATGCATAGAACTCCTGTTATTCAGGCTTTTCTTAGAAAAGAGAATTCTTAGTACTTTTCTTAGTACAATTTCTTGAAAATCGTTAAAAATGATCAGTAACTGGAGATAATTGGTTAGCAGACTATTGAAAGAAAGTGAAAGACGATAGTGGAAGCACTTTTTTGTGCAAATGGTATTGTGCAAATGGTAAACGAGTAAATAGAAGAATCGGCGACCGCTAGACTACACACAGTGATAAATGGCCAATTTTTGCTTCAAGACATCGAAAGAAGAAAGGAAATTGCAACATGAAGTGTACATCTAAAGTAAGATTACGTGAGTAAAAAATTATTTAGACTAGAAGGCATCCTTGAAGAGGTCCATCCATTGTGAGCCTTTAAAAATTTTTTTTCGAATTTCCATTACAATTTTTGCTGTATTAATTCAAAGAGTTTTCATGTGTTTATTTTTAACATATTGCAAAAGGTAATTTAATTTTTTGAGATTGTTCTGTTTACCCACGAGTGTAATTATTCCGGCAACGCCGGGTACCTTTGCTAGTCTTTCTATATATATAAACAAGTTAGGAGGAAAAAGGTTTTATCAAACCAAGCTTTATTTCGTGGCAACAATACAGCTTAATTTTGCAACAATAAACAATATATACATTTACCTCTCGCCATAACGAAATGTCCAATTGTTACAACAATCAATTCGTAGTAATGAGTTAGTACCATTAGAACACGAACCAATGAACCGATTTGAAAATTTTTTTCTTTATCATAAATTGTCATCGATTCTGCATAAGTGTGTCATATTGCAGCCCCCTAGCTTGTCGGAAAGTTGGTTTAATATTGATTACAAAATTTGACCTAAACAAACTAACACAGCAAAGTTAATAAAAGCTTTTAATAAGGGTGTTTCTGGGTTTATTTCTTATACAAATCTACAGTTTTATTCCGATCTTGTTGAAATTTAGCATACTTGACCTTCAAAGCACGAGGAAGGTCACTGATTATCTCAGATTTAAAAAAATAATAATTATTGATAAAAAATCGATATTCATGATTATGGCAAGGCATTTTAATGAGAAATATCTCATGACCAAAAATGCAAGGCAAAGTTTGTACAATAATACTTATTAACAATGGCATCAACACGTAACTCACAAACACTGTTTACGGACCAACAATATCCAACTATATATAAAGGAGAACATGTGGGTTCGTCACGGAAACAGTTTGGCATTGTTGTTGCACGTTTAAGCATTGTTGGCGCTCACTTAAAGCACAAGCCGGAACTGAAAAGTCACCTGACCATTGTTGTCTGAGTAACAATTTTTATCATCAAACAATCACAAAACTATAAATAAAGGAGAAAATGTAAGTTCATCAAATGAAACAATTAGAATGAATTGAATTTGACAAAACTAATTACCGCGCAAACTGCGCGTGGGCCCTGTTCATATATCTAATAACACGACAATGCAAGGAATTCTTTGTTCACCAATAGGTATCAGCAATGGTGTCAACACGCAGTGCATCAACACTATGCAAAGATCAACACTATATATCTCATGACTAACAGTGCAAGGCAAAGTTTGTGCAATATAGATAAGTTTCAATTTGTAACAACGCATAGAATTCCTATTATTCAGGCTTTTCTTAGAAAAGAGAGTTCTTAGTACTTAACAATTTCTTGAAAATCTTTAAAAATGATCAGTAACTGGAGATAATGTAGAGTTAGCAGACTATTGAGAAAGAGTGGATAGACGACAAAGGAAGCACTCTTTTAGCTCCCTGCTGTATTCAGCAAATGGTAAGCAAGTTAATAGAAGAATCGGCGACCGCTAGACTACACAAATGGGCAAGTTTTGCCTCAGGACATCGAGAGAAGAGTGGGAATTGCATCAACATAAACTTACATCTAAAGTAAGATTTTGTGAGTAAGAAATTATTTAGAATAGCAGTGGCATCCTTGGAGAGGTCCATCCATTTTGAGCCTTTAAAAAATTTTTTTCGGATTTCCATTAAGAATTTTTACTGCATTAATTTTGTTTTGATGTGTTTATTTTTAAGATAATGCAAAATATAATCAAACAAAAAAAGTATGGGCCATACCGGGGTTATCACCTAGCTTATTTGGTAGCACATTAGATACAAACGTTTCATAAAAATACACTTTGACTATATTCTGTGGGAAGATATATATTTTGGAAACAGAGATGCTGATAATGCGATGGATTGAACGTTCGTTTCCAAGAAATATTAATAAAGAGCATAAAATGATGATGCATTGACAGAACATTAATCAGGCTCCCTATCAAACGTCCAGACGATTGGCAAAAATTTTTGTCTGGAAAGGAAAGAGAAAGCACGGGTATTGGTCAGAAAAACTCTGCAACTGAAACAGAAAAAGCAATATGGGCATTACAAACATCTGAAAAACTGGAGATTAGAATAGAGCAAGACGTTTAAGAGCTTCTACGTCAAGGGAAGAAAAATTTGAGTCTAAAGTATATGGTTATGTTCCGCAGTGGCGTGGCAAGTCAAGAAGAGTTTAGATCAAGTCTCGGTATATCACCTAGAATTCCTTTTTTTATTTTTCGTAGAATGGATAGTCCTTTTGTACTATGTTGTATCGATTGAGTTATTATTTGCCCAATTGGGAGTTATAATTTTTTTTTTGAGATTGTTCTGTTAACCTACAAGTGTAATTATCCCGGCCAACCCCCGGCTACCTCTGTTAGTATCTTATCAAAACGCTTAGAATTAATACAGTAAAAATTCATAATGAAAATTGGAAAAAAATGTTTTTATAAACGCACATTAGATAGACCTCTCCAACTATGCCGCTGCTAGCCTAAATAATTTATTAGTAACATAATCTTACTTTAAATTTACATTTATTGCGTTTCCCACTCTGCTCTCGATGTCTAGACGTAATACTTGGCCAATCATCACTTTGTGTATTCTAGCGGTTCCCGATTCTTCTAGTGAGATGCTTAGCATTTGCTCAATACAGCACAGAACTAAAACACTGCTTGCTCTGTCGTCTTTCCACTCTTTCTCAATAGTCTGCTAACTCATCATTATCTCCAGTTACTGATCATTTTTAAAGAATTTCAAGAAATTGGTAAGTACTAAGAATTCTCAATTTTAAGAAAATCCTGAATAACAAGAATTCTATGCATTGATATAATTTAACCTTGTCTATATTGCGCAAACTTTACCTTGCATTGTTGGTCGTGAGATATATATGTTGATCCCTGCATTGTGTTGGCTTCAGCCTGTTGGGCTCAACCCGCGGGTTGTTTAGATAATTACTTAATATTTCTTATTTTATGCACTGCCATCATCTACTATATCGATTTATCATTGATAGTTATTATTTTTTCGAAATTTGAGGTAGACAGTGACCTTTCTCATGCTTTGAAGTTCAAGTATGCAAAGTTTCGTCAAGTTCGGAATAAAAATGTAGATTTGTGTAAGAAACAAAACAAACATTCTTCTTTATATATATCGAAATATTATTTCCTTTGAGTTTGTTTAGGTTAGATTAGGTTATGTTATCATAACTACTACTACCATGAACCTAATAAATTTGCAGTTGGCTTATTTTAAGATAAGTGCGTTTCTTTTACATATTTATAC
>JAHWFO010095136.1:0-18292 GCA_023313115.1 Rhysida immarginata
ACCACCAGTGGACTATCTGTGTTGATTTAAAGATGGTGAACTTCTTATTTGGGCAGCAAAGTACCCCTGTTTTATGTGCTTGTGGGACAGCAGGGCAAAAGAAGACCACTGGAATAAATCTGTATGGGATTCAAGAGAAAATCTTATTGTAGGTGCATCAAACATCATTAGAGAACCACTGGTTGACAGGGGAAAAAATTATTCTCCTACCGCTCCATATAAAGCTGGGACTTATGAAGCAATTTGTTAGGGCCTTAGATAAAGGTGGTGATTGCTTCAAATATATTTGCAGATTTTTTCCTGGATTAAGTATGGCAAAACTGGGATCTTTAATGGCCCTCAGATTCGCCAACTTATGAATGATCAAAATTTCGTTAAATCCATGACTGATATTGAAAAATCTGCCTGGAACAGTTTTGTGTTGGTTATTAAGAACTTCCTCGGTAACCACAAAGCTGACAACTATGAAGAACTCGTAAACACCATGCTTTCAAACTTAAAAAAGTTGGGTGCTACCATGAGCATAAAAGTTCACTTTCTTCATAGTCACTTAGATAGATTTCCAGATAATCTTGGTGCTTACAGTGAGGAACAAGGGGAGAGGTTCCACCAAGATATAAAAGTTATGGAAGAAAGATACCAAGGAAGATGGGACACGCATATGATGGCTGACTATTGTTGGAGTCTTCAACGTTTGTTATTTGTTTTGTGAAAATAGTGTTTGATATTTTTTGTTCCTATTTAATGTTCCTAGTCTTAGCCAATTTGATACATATTTATGTACATTAAAGATATATATTCATGTGATGGTGCAATTTTGTTCGTATTTTTCGTGTATTTCAGTGACATTGTACGTATATCTCAAAACCTAGAGCCAATTTGAAAAAACTAATGTCATATTCGGAATCAGTGTAATAAATTTACCATAAAATGACTTTTAAATGATTGGCCGCAAAATGTGTGTTGACCAGTGTTATCAAATTGAAATCTAATTAACAAATATTTAATCGCATTTTTGTTAAAAATAATACCATTTTTTTATTTTTAATTACTACTCGCTTGGAAATACGAATATTTATAATAAGTTAAAATTTGGTAAAAAAAATATTAAATAAAAAATAAATATTTTTTTATTTTTAAAGATTTAGTGTAATCGAATAAATCCGCATAATAAACAAGTATTTCAAAAATACTTTTACAAAATTTTAGGGAAGGCAGTATGGGTGATTCTAAGGAAAAAAGTTCATATGAATATGGGTGCGAATTTGAACGCTAACTGAGATATGAACAGAAATAAAAATGCCGCCACCAAGATCAACATGTTAATAACTCAGACTCCTATAACATCTAGGATGATTAAATTTGAGGGGATAATAGGGTACATAAAAATGTGTAAACCGTTAAAATTTGATCTAATTCCAATGAGTAGTTTCCGAGTTACGCACTCAATATCGTAACACGTGCGTAGCTTTATTATGTCCTCATAGCATTTATAAAGTTATTTTTGATCTAATGAGAATAAACATTCCTAAAGATATTACTTTTCATTTTTCATAAAATAATTGGGGAATAAATTATCTTAGTACTTTTTTAATTTTTGCTTTTTCAGGAATAGCTCATAGCTATGGAACGAAGTCAATGGGCCTATTTGGATGATATCAGCATTGGAGAAAACCAGCAAAATGTGAGAGGGGCCAATTATATATTACAGTTTTTGTGGCGGGATATGACGTCCAAATTTGATATTATCGGGCCATATTTCACATTTGAAAACGCTGTTGATGCCACAGCTCTCATGAACTGTATCATGATGGTTTTGCGCAGTTTCCAAGCAGCTCAATTTAATGTTATGGCCATTATTTGTGACGGATCATCTGCGAACCTGTCTGTCATTAAAACTACTCTGGATGTTCACGGTCCATTCGGCTGCACTTGGACGATAGAATACGGGCTGAATTTCCAAGTACAAACTTGGTTTAAGTTTCCTTTTAAAAATGACAGACCTACAAATCTGCACTGGATTATTTGTCCTTCTCACCAAGTATGTATAGAGTTTTGCAATCGTTTTTATCTGATATTGACAAATTCTATGCGTTCTTGTTTTCAATTATTTATAATATATGATAATGTAGTTGAAATCCATGGTGTCAGCTTTGCACTCTTCGAGATCTGACGGCACAAAAAATTTCACCAAAGATGGGAGATGTTTCGGTTGGCAACAAATTAGAGATCTCTACAGGCGGGAACAAGAAAGGGCAAAACACGGAGTTCTGCGTTTTGTCCGAAAATTACGCAAATCGTATGTGGAACGTGACCCGTGGACACGATTGAATGTTACGCCTTCTAGAATAATGCAGGTGTGTTTATAATGTAACCATGTTTATAAAATTATTTAGTTTTGCTTAAAATATAATTACAATTTCAGCAAGAAGAGGTGCTTCAAGAATTATTCGCTTATGCGAACCCAGCCAATCAAGTATATTCAGAAGATTTTTCAAATGTCCTAAACACTTATAAATATTTGTTAGCACTGAATTTAATTTTTGAGAAGGGGTTATTATCAAAAAACCCTGTAAGAAGAATGGACGATGCAGCCATAATCAATATTGAGAATGGGATGAAATTTTTTTTCATGTGAGCAGAGGAAATTTTCGGTATATAGTTGCTAAACGTAAATTACTATGAACGTAAATTAATTTGAATTAATTAATTATTGGTGTTGTTTTCATTCCTGATATAATAGATCCATCAGAACCTCCGTTCAAGGAACAAAAGGAATACTTTTTGTCATGGCAGGTGATTATTATTCAATGATTACTTTTAATGTAAATAATAATGTTGTTTTTTGTCAATTTATATCGATGTATATTTTTTCACAGACATGGGATTTATTACGAATATGCGTTATTGGATTTTTAAGTTTTGCCACTGAATATCTAGAAGAATATGGAGATAAAGGCTATTACCTAATTCCTATAAGAATAAATGGGAGCTCTGTTGAGACTCTATTTTCCCAATTTAAGGCTGTCGCGGGAGGCAAGCTGTCTTCTATAAATTATTCGACCGCACGTAAATCACTCTTCATGAAAACGAAATGTCACGAGTCCGGTCAAAATTATCGTGATCAAGAATTAAATCAATAGAAGAAAAAGGTAATTGAAAAAATAAATTGCTGAACATAGATTTTTTTTTTTTTAAATTTTCTGGAAATTTTAATTTTAATACAATATATGAAAACCAAATATTTTCACTGACTTTCTTTTAACCTCACTGAATGACTTTCTTAGTTCTTCACCCAATTATTGTTAATTATATACAATATCTGCGTTTATAACACGTTGTAAACCTTTTTCTTTATATAGTATCATCTTCGATATGATTCTGCTATCCTCCCGAGCGTCAACTTCTAGACGTGAAGAAGAGTATCTCCTGAATTTTTGAATACTATTTTTAATTATTGTTAATGTTTCTTTTGCTGTTTTCCTAAAAATTATTTAATTTACTGAATGTTCATTGGAATATTAGAGATCTTTTATTTATAAAATAAGCACATTACTTCTATTATAAAACAAAACAAACACATTACTTCCATTATAAAGCAAAAACAATTAATATTTCATATCAATTCAATTTTACGTCGCAACAACAAATCTATGAAAGGACACTTTTCGATGCCACCTGATGTTACGCCGAAGCGATATGCATTATTTTTAAACGTTATTAGAAATTTTTATCGATTCATTTCGTGTAAGTTTCTTCAGGCAACTCCATCTCCTTGTTTCCATACAAAGATAGAGCGTTTCAGAACCAGTGGAGACTTTCCTCAAAATTTGTTTGTTAGGGCGAAATCTATATTTAAGGGAAATGATCCTATTCTGATTTTCTGAATATCATGTGTGAATTCGCGTCCTCCGACCTCATTAAGCAATACAAATGTAAATTTCATACAAGAAATTCTGTCTTTTTGAAAAAAATTTTAACTGTCGCTGCAAAACACGAGTGGGACCAACAAATTATTTTGTTGCCTTTTTATTATAATTTTCGAACATAGGCTAAGTAGAGTAAGGGTTTATTAAAAATTTATTTCCGTTGAAGAAGCGCTACACAAAAGGAAATGCCGTCATTTATCATCAAGGAATGTTTGTACAATCTGATCTAAGCATGAAAACAACCCTTGGGTACGCACGCGCGCGCTGGCGATTAAGTTGGGTGATGAAAAAGTTGTTCGAGGAAATAATTGCTGAAACTGCGCGTAGTTTTGCGCGCGCACTGTCCACTGAATAGTTGCTGGCGATTCAAAAAAAAACTCGAATCCTCTTCATTTCGAATAAACAGCATGTGAATGTGCATTGCCATAAAATTAGAAAAACAGACGATGTTTATTTATTTATTTATTAATAACATATTTATTTTTTTATTTTCATTTATGCTCATGTTTATAAAGTTTACAATTAATAAATTTGTTTTTTTTTTTCATTAAATATACGATTCATTCAATGAGACTTCTATACTTTTTTCTTACATACGCCTACATCGTTAAAAAAAAAAAAAAAAGATACATGAAACGAATTTCTTGTAGTTAAAAAAAATATAAAACTATATAACATAAAAAAAAATCATATATAGCATATCTCTACTTTTTTTCTGCAACAGTCATCTTATACCAATCCTGAATAAACTGTTTGCATATTTCTGTTCACAATTTGTATTTTCGATTTTTATCTGAATATTTTTTTAACTTAAAATTATAAAGATCGTTTTTCGATTTCAGTAATAAATAAATCAATTGACAGTTTTATGAGAGATTTAAAAAAAGATGTCAACAGCAAAATCAGTCGGAAAAAAATTCCCAGATAAAATAAAACGGCAGATCTTGTAGTATATATAGGAAGTTTTAACAGGTGGGGGTGATAATTATTTAGCTCACGAAATCATCACACCCCTTCTATATCCTTTTGATTCTATTCGAGTGAGCAATAATTGAGTTGCCTTGAAAATGGGTCTGGTTGCATCTTTTTAGTTGCCGCAATCTTTTAGTTGACAGTGCGCGCGTTCCCATATATTCCATTTTGGGAAACTATTTAGTTGACAAGAAAAGTTGCCAGTGCGCGAAAAGGTTTCTTCCACTGCTTGGTTACTGTGCTCTGTCACTAATCAGCTGACCTATCTCAACCAATCGCTTTGCATTTATATTTTACCCGAAAAAACATGGAAACAACCAAAACGTCATTATTTGACTCTACAGTTGAATTAATATCATTCAGAGTGTCACGAGAAAGTCACATTAACGGCAGACGATTAGAGATCCATGAAGTATTCATTAATTCATGTGTTGCCAAAGATTTTATTAAGGTTATGATAGAGAAGATCACTACTCTTCATGGAGAAGGTCACAAAGAAACGAAATTTATATTTCTATGGTGTACATGTAAGGAAATGGGGCAGCATAGCTGTTGGCCCCAGTTTTTAAGTTTATTAATAGATTTAGGTGTAGAAAACCTATCTGCAGAGACTGAAGATGCTGAGGCAATATTTTATTTTTACGGTGACTGTATTTTACATGCATTCCAAAGAAAATGTAGCAATGCATCAAAGGAAACCATTCGAAATCCGGAAATTTCATTTGCCGAATCAGACCGTGGATTATTTCAATTAGGAGGCGGTAAGGCAATTCGTATGACTGAGTCCGGCCTGTATGAACATCGCATATACTGAGTCCGGCCTGTTTTTATTTTTTACAGGCACCCTCGGCCAAATTTGGAGAATTACAGGAAAGCAAAAAAATGACAAAGAGAAGGAAATATGCAAAATAATCACAAGCATATCATTGTCTTCATGTGAGAAGATCCAATACCTACCCGGAGAGTTGCTTGCTCGCGACGAAGGCAGGATGTTATTCCCAAAACTCCAATTTCTGGAATACATACGGATGATAGATGCCGAGGTTAAACGACGAATGGCTGTGGGCGTTCATGCATTAGGGAAAAAAGTACTGAAGGTAATACAGAGTCAATGAAAGCACACAATATTCCTTATTTCAAGTAGTGATAAAATCAATATTTATTTGAATCTGTTTAGATTGAAATTTTCCATATTGCACTATCAAAATAAGAATAATTAATTAATTGTAATATTGTCACGGAAATCGATTCCACACGTGATTTCCGGCGACACTGGCTGTTTTTACCGCTCACGTATATTCACCCGTTCGAAGGCGGGGGAGGAGCGGGGCAGACAGTGTCGTCATACCATCCACCACGCAAGAGCCAATGGAGACCAGACGAGGCTCCGTGACGTCAAACCGAAGCTTTCTTGGCGGGAGGTTTCATCGGTAAAGAAGAGAGCGGCCCGAACTTCAGAGGGGAAACATCAGCGGGATCCTGGTTCGACATCAGAGAAGAAAGTTCTTTTCGCAGTCGCCCGTAATGGTCGGAGACCTCCGGACCCTCAGCTGGGTAGGAGCGACGACGTGGCGAGCCGTCCGTTTCCCTTATCGAAGCAAGGCGTGCATGGCGGAGAAGCACCGCGGGCGGCGTTTTCGTTGACGAACGACGCCAGCAACGAGAACGAACCGACGCACTTGGCTTCAGCGGGATCAACCGGGAGATGGTTGCTGTTTCGTACGCTCTCCGTGTCGACAACGGCGACCGTAAGTGCAATTTCCCTATCGTGCCTTAATCCATGTGCGTGGTCGGCGGTTTTCAGTGACCTTCACGGAAGGGAGTGCGACAGGCGTTCAGTAATTAGAGGCTTCTTCCCTGCCGGGCTGAACGCCTATCTATCAACCCAGTACGGCTTTGCGTACTTCGCCTAAATAGGCCGAGACGAGGCCGCAGAAGTGGTTTCCATATGGAAGTAGTTTGCCTGTGTTAATTCTACGTCCTTTTGTGTGGCAATAAGTTAGAGGGAAAGTGCTTTTAAATGTAATTTCTATAATTGTATTTTTCTCCCTCATTTTAGTGTTCAGCCCTTTTGGCGTGCATTCAAATGGCCGCAATTTTGTAGAGGTATAAATTTTATATGTCTTCTGAATCATAGAAGTATTCCTCTGTATTCTACGTATGTAGTATCCGAGATTTTCTATTGTGTAGATTTCTCCTTAAAGCTCGGTGGAATTCGGTGCGCTCAGCATGAACTTTATCCTACGAACCTCTTTTTAGTGTTTTCCACTCTTTTGTCAGAAGTTGTGTGTGCGTGCCTACCGAGATAGACTTAGTTATTTGTTTCTGGACTTTGAACAATTTAAATACCCGGACTTGGACGTTAACAAATATTTTTGTCATTGATTTATCTGGTGTGTCAATTAAACCCATTCTTACTTGTCAAATTAGGCGCCCGTAATTAGGTGTAAAGATATGAGAGGCCATATCATGTGCCGTCGTTGAATTGTGTTACTCAATAGACATGCTGCTTTAATTTTTATGTGATTAAATTGTATTGATATGTTTTACTCTATAAGTATCTTGTCATAAGTTTGATGTGGTTAGTTAATTGATAGGTTAAGTTACAAGATGTTGTAATAGTCTTGACTTAGAAGTTTGGATTAGCATACTAATTACTTATTATTGTTTTGCACTTAGCGTAGGCAAGTTTGCTTGTCAGAATTTTACTGATTATTTAAGTATTTTATGTGCTTGAATCAACTGTTTAGCTCTGTCTAGTTTTTGTAAGAGTATTATTGTGTGACCGCTCTTTAAATTTTTGGAGATAGAATTCTCTTTTGTAGTGTTTGACCGTCATTTATCAACCTTGTATTTATTGAATTAAGGTTTTGATTGAGTTCTGTTTTTCGGTATATTCCGATATCAGTTAAACAATTTGTATTGTCTAAATTGCTAATGTACTCGAGCTAGAAGAATTAGCTCCTTGTTATATATTATCAAAACCTTATTTTGTTAATTAATTACTGTGGTATTTCGAATTATTCATATATTAAACGTTTATTTTTTTTTCAACCTTACCCTGATAACGTGCTTTATTCAATTTCCACTGCGTACATTTTCTACTCTGTTTTTACACGTTACAAATATAAGTTATAACTTAACTGACGATAGTTTAAAACCGTGACGGGTTTTAAAAGTACTATAATTACAAGTTTCTTGTAACTTTTGAACCCCAGAATCATTATTAGAATATGTTTATAGGCATGGTGACCACTGCTACATTAACTAAAAAAAAATATTTTTATCTTATCATTGAGTAACGCAGGTGGTGTGCGTAGAAACTTGCTAAAATAAACGGTCCTGAGAATTAGGGAAGTGTTTTGGTGCCCACCCTGCATTTTATTAACAAAATAATCATTGCACGGCTCTAGTCGCTATTCACCCTGTTTAAATATAATATGTATTGTAAATTTTATTATTGAGCTTCACCTGTTAGTGGACTTAAAATCAAATATTTTTCTATATATTTTGGGAACTATACCGCACTATCCAAATATTGACTATGAAAAAATAGAAAAAAAAAAACCCCCATCGATATCTATAAACTTGCATCAATGTACCTGAAAACATCGCCGGGCTCTACCGATTAATATTTCGATCGATTATCAACTCATATTCGTTTTAAAAACCATAAATAATAACTCTCTACAAATATAGACTTTATTTTCTTTAACCGAATCATAGGCTTTATTTAAGTCCATAAAAATAACTGTTGAATTAACACCATGATCAAAGGATTTGTTTAATTTTTGTGTCAATTCCAAACAATAATAATAGTATCACAAGAATATGATCCAAGTGACTCCATGGATATAGTTCAACAAGGGGGCAATTAAGGTTAATAATAATAATAATAATTTTTTTCAAATTCAATAATACATTAATTCCGCACCTTGCTAACATACTAGGTATTTATAAACATCACTGGTTTTATAATTAAGGCATCACAGCACATTTTGGATTTGTTTTCGTAAACCCGAAGATAACCCAAATTTCTAAATGGGATCACGATCACGAAGCATTGTGTGGCGGTTTTTTCCGAAAATATACAACAGAAAAACAATTGTAATAATTTAAAACAAAATGCTTCGTGTCTAAAGAAAGAACAAACATTAAAATACCAATATACTGTGGTTTAAGCGAATAAATGAAACATCGATGTTTTACTCGATATTTCTTTGAAACATTTGTTTGCAGATATTCGATATATATTTCCCGATGTATCGAACATTTGATGTTTCATTTCTCAGGAAAAACACTAGCTTGAACCTTGCACAGCCAGGCAAACAATCTATTACAGGCTATCAGGGGGTGATGCAATTTAATTGAGCACCCGTGTACTCGGTTAATGGTTAAAAATAAATAAGAGCACCCGGCCCTATACAGGAAACTTTGGACTAAAATTATTGCCGTCCCCGCAGAATTAAAATTTTCAGTTGATTAGCAACACTACAAGGAGCAATTATCATTTGTGAGTATTAGGATTTTTTTATTTTTTTTACTGTAGGAGATTTAACAGGAATTAATTTAGCTAATTCTCCAATCGGTACTGGTTTCATTCTGCAAAACCCAGGATGATATTTGGTGAATTTTAGCACATAATTCTCTCACATTTATTTTATAGATATGCCAGAAGAAAATATTTCAGATAAGCAAACGACAACGAAAAGTGGCCGCATTTCTAAACGACTTCGTTTTTCCGATTATGCTTACGAATAATTAATAAGATAGTGTATGAATAAGTAAATAAATAACTAATAAAGCTAACAATCAAAGTCTTTAATGCAAATACATAGAAACTGTTAATTAATCTTTATACTTACGTTAATTATATATTACTTTATACTAATATTAAGTTTATATGTAAACTTTATTATCTATAAAGCAAATGTCGTAAGCCTCTATTTTCCCCATAGAGGTTAGGTTAGGGTTAACTTGATCTCCTAATCGAGGGTACGACAAAACCCCTAAGTACAAACCCCCAGAGTAAAAGCATGAAAGAGGACATAATCTCTAAATGAAGCCTCAATAAACAAACATTTTTATCGAATTATCCGAAAATATGCTGATTTTTTTTGTATTGCTGGGGAGGGGGGGGGGGGGGCTTTTATAAAATGTTTTCTAAGATTAATTTACTAAATAAATTTCTTTAAAATATAGTTAATTGTTCTTACGATGGAAATTATTTGTACATTCTAAATTATTTTTTATTTTGCCACAGTTAATGTGACATTCGTTTCGTACACTCGGAATAAATTAATGTTTCATTTAAATAATAAATGAAATATTTAGCTACAGTCACCAATGCATTGCAATGGCTTAATTGGTCAGAGCGTGAACGATATTAGCCGAAGGTTCCATTATCTGAATTACTTTTATATTTGCGGATAATAAGGCGAAACACATGCGTGCACAGTTTTGATCCGGATCTAGTCGACCTGTTTGGAGTCAATTCTGCAAAAAGTGGCATGTAAACGCTTCGATCAGGATCGAATTCAATCCAGCTAAACGAGATGGTTTGAAACCCGGGAAAGATGCCTCATGGAAGTTACTGCCCCGAAGTGTATCTAAACACCCCGATCTGAATCGAGTCTAAATTTGCTGTTTGGTTGAATAAAAAAATATAGAAAATCTTAGCTAGAATAAGTTCTTGGTTCATATACACCTCAACATAATAAATATCGATAAATAAATAAATGAATAATTTTTAAAATACATTGCATGTATAGTTTTTTTTTTAATTTTTTAAGGGTGAAATTCTAGTAACTCAATAACTGTACTGAGCAATAAAAAACACGTAAATTTGGAAAGAATTAAATGAATTTCCATTGGTTATTAAGAACTTTAGCAACACTTAAATTATCGAATTTAATATTACTTCTACGTCACAACTAAATGTTTACAAGATTTTATTTACTGAGTGTCTATTTTGCGTACAGTTGCTTTGTCCTGATTGGTTAACGTGACCGGGAGTTCCATGTACGTAGAAATAGCCCGGCTTCTGTAGGCTAAGCTGAATTGAACTGGGCACGAATTTGTAAACAAAATTCTTGCCATTAAAACAAAGAGCCCATTGGCTTAAGTGCTTTGTAATATGCAAGTATTGTACTATTGTTGACTCCATGACCAAGATATAGTCTCATAAATGTGAAGATATAGAGTCTTTGTAGTGACATTAACGAAAATATCAAAAATATCACTCACTCCATCAAGATGGCTACAAATGCTAGTGCTACTTCGGTGGATTGCAAGCGGCCAAACCATCTGGAACTTCCTCCCTCCAACAGGCAACTCATCCACGAAAAAAACCACTTCAGAAGACTTTGGCAGCGTACCAGGTTTCTCCACTTCAAGAAGAAGTACAACAGGCTATCCCGCAAGGTAAGTGATCAGATTAAGAATTTAAGGAATCAAAGATGGAACGACAAAGTTAAAAGTCTGTCCGTCCAGGATAACTCTCTCTGGAGTATGGCCAGGGCCCTTAAAAGCAACAGGACTATTGTTCTCCCTCCTCTGCTTACAGAGGGTGGCGATTTCGTTAGCAATGACCAGGACAAAGCACAAATTATCGCCGATTCACTGATGAGCCAATTCTCTACGCCCAAAGAGGATGATCTGATCAATATTACTCGTGAGGTCAAAGACGTGTGTGATAGGTAGGCCACACAGCGCGCTCTTGCCTCTTCTGATGTCATTGGCACCTCTGAGATATTGGACATCATAAAGCGCCTGAAAAGCAAAGAGGCAGCCGGCATCGACACCATTACCAACAGTGCTCTCAAGAATTTGCCTCCCAGTGTTATCTGCATCATCACTAAGGTCATGAATGACTGCTGGCTTAGCGGCCATTTCCCTAGTGCCTGGAAGGACTCAGTCATCATCACCATTCCTAAACCTGGACTGGATCCTGCTCTTCCCACAAGTTATAGGCCCATTAGCTTGCTGCCCATGTTTTCGAAGGTCTTTGAGCGGACTATACTCAAGAGGTTCAACGAGTACTGCGAGGCAAACAACCTCATTCGTAGTGAGCAATTTGGCTTCCGTCCAGGCCACTCTTGTCAGCTTCAGTTATGGAGGCTCGTTGCTGATTTAAACGGTCCTCTCAACCTCTCTATGTTTGGTGGTCTCGATGTCCAAAAGGACTTTGAACAAGTCTGGCATGATGGGCTCATTTACAAAATGATTACCTACGGGTACCCTGACGATCTAATTGCTCTGGTTCGCTCCTTCCTGTCAAAGAGGACTTTTCGTGTTAAGGTTGGGGACTCCCTGTCTGAACCCTGCGATGTAAATGCTGGTGTACTCCAAGGCTTGTCTTGGGCCAGCCTTATTCAACTTCTTTATCCATGACTTCCCCAAGTTTGCAAAGCGTAATCTTTACATGTTTGCTGACGACGGTTCCATCATGACCTGGGCACGAAACCCAGCACATGTCATCACTCAACTACAAAAAGCTTTACATCAGTGCGAGAGCTGGTTCACTAAGTGACGATTAAAGCTGAATGTCAAAAAGTGCAAGGTCATGCTTATCACTCGCAAATGCAAAAACCCTCCAAAGCCCCTCTTCTTATTTGGCAAGAAACTTCAGTGGGTAAAAAGCTATAAATATCTTGGTGTCATGATCGACTCCAAACTAAACTGGAACGACCAAGGCAAAGAAAGCGAAGTTCAGTTTGACTGCACTTCTGGTGCGAAACAGCGCTCTTGGTGTAGATAAACTCTTGATATACAAGGTTGTGATTCGTACTATTTTGCTTCATGGAATGCCTGCTTGGGCTTCTATTTGCAAATCTAGGTGGAAGGATCTCCAGACCTTCCAAAATGTTGCTCTCCGATCCATTGCCCAACTTGACAGAAGAGTTGCCAACAACCACTCTATCTATGACGATTTGGGGATGACCCATATAGGCACCTTTGTCCAGACACTTATGAAGAACATGCTACCTAAGGTGGAGAATCATGAAAACACCCTGGTTTCTGTATTCTGGACCATCCACTCGTTATAAAGAATCCCCTCAGGTTTCGAAGACCGCGCCATATCCTGGATGTCTGCTTTGATGACGTTAAGAAGGCCGCATTCCCCAACTATTGGATCTTTTAGATCCTGCTGATTTTTGGGGACTCTATTCGTCAATCTACAATCTGACTCTCGTCTGAGGACTTCTTCTCTGGAGGACTTAAGAGGTTCATCAGGCTTCTCACCCAGTTCAGTGTACCTCCTCTGGTTGACTTTTTGGGCGAGCGTGCAAAGTGAGCTTGGCTTCTGGACCACTCGCGTCTTCTTTTCACTTCACTGTTCCATTGTCGATTGTCGAGTCTTATATAAATACTAGCAGAGGTACCCGGCTTTGCACGGGATAATTACACTTGTAGGTAAACAAATTTTGCAATATCTTAAAAATAAACACATGAAAACGCTTAGAATTAATACAGTAAAAATTCTTAATAGAAATTTTTTTTAAAGGCTCACAATGGATGGACCTTTCCAAGGATGCCAATGCTAGTCTAAATAATTTCTTACTCACGTAATCTTACTTTAGATGTACACTTGATGTTGTTACAATTCCCACTCTTCTCTCGATGTCTTGAATCAAAACTTGGCCATTCATCTCTTTTTGTAGTCTAGCGATCGCTGATTCTTCTATTGACCTGCTTACCATTTGCTCAATAGAGCACGGAGCTAAAGGAGTGCTTCTTCTGTCGTCTTTGTACTCTTTCTCAACGGTCTGCTAACTTTCCATTATCTCCAGTTACTAATCATTTTTTAAGATTTTCAAAAAAATTGTTAGGAATAATAATAATAGGAATTCTATGCATTATTACAAACTTTGCATTTCATTGTTGGTCATGAGATATTTCTCATTAATATGCCCTGCCATAACCATGAATATCGATTTTCTATCGCTAATTATTATTTTTCCGAAATCTAAGGTAGACAGTGACCTTCCTCATGCTTCGAAGGTCAAGTATGCAAAATTTCATCAAGATTGGGATAACACTGTAGATTTGTATAACTAATTGAACCCTTCTGATCTTGAAAACCACAAGTATATTTTTAGGTTTACCAAATGAACAAAATTCATTAACGTCTTGATGCGGGTACACAAGTTGTAGGTGAAATGTGGAAGTGTTTTTATTGTTTACTAAAATAAAGATAATTTTTTTTTCTTTTCTTCAAAATTAAATAATCTTGTATTAATTTTTAATAAATCACCATCTGTACTGTATTAAAAAAACTTTTTGTAGAAACAGGTGATAATGAATCAAGCCTTTGAAGTTTTTTTTAATTGATAGATCCAGGTTTTTTTTTTTTTGTAAGTCACTCAAATCGCTTCCACTGCCACGTGACAATATTCTTAGTTCAAATTAGCTCCAGTGTGCATTTAATTACCGTGTGGTCTTTACTAATATTTACTTGCTCACTCGTAATCTTAAGTTTTCCTATCAATTTAACTTTTTCTTTTTTTATTTTGGACTATTTCATATGTATTTTGATTAACCCCGCTTTGGGCTTTGCCTGTTGGTGGACAACATTGGGCTTTTCCCTCCGGTTTTTCTGGCTGGATTGTCCCGTTGTTGTTACGTTATTATTATTATTATAACTGGAATAATTAATTGTGTCCATTTTCAAATTCTCTGGGGTTTTTTTGTTGATTTTTTTTTTGTATTTAGTGTGGTCGTTGTTAAAGGTTCATCTTTAACTGTTTTCGTTCTCACTAAAAATAAATAAAAATTTAAATTTTGTCATTATTTTCAGTTTGAACGAAAACTGTTGAAAATGAACCTTTCACAACGACCACACTAAGATCAAAACAATGAACAACAACACAAAAAATCATTCCAGTTATAATACTTTATAATAAATAAATAAATAAAAATAATAAACAAAATAATAAAAAATAATAATCCATCCATCCACTATTAATAATTTCAAGTGCTGTCTGTCTGTCCCCTTTATAGACTCGGCTCCTGTGAGAGATCCATCTAAATCACCTTTTAGTGGATTATTATGGCCGTGTAGGAGAAGCTGGGGTGGGAAAGAGGGGAGGGGGGAGGGATTAGTTCCAATTTTGTAGTTTTTTTACTTTAAATATTTTTCTTTTTCAAAAATTCAGTTTTTATACATGTGTCAATGGAATTTTGTGTGCGTGGATGAGTTTGTAACGTCATGTTTTATTTCCAATGGTTTTGTTAATTTGATTGAGCGCGTAGAGCTCCCACCAACAACAGTAAACCAACCGGTGACTTGAAAATACGTTTCTGGAGTGCTATCTCAGTGTATTTCATCTGTCTTCAGTGTTTTTAGCTCGCATTTGAAAAACCGGAAGTATAAGAAGAGGTAAAAGAGTGTTAAAGTCTAATCACAAAGTGATCCTTTCTTACTAAATTGTCCCAATATTACCATTTAAATGAGTCCTATTTGTTATTAAACAAACTCAACGCCTTTCCATCATGCCTTTCTTCGAAAAATTTTCTGATACCAAATTTCAAAAAGTTATTTTTTTTTAATTTTTCACCATTTTTAAACAATTTTTTTGCAGTGCAGATATTTAAATTAATTTTTCTCTCATTGAACAAAAAGTTTTATCCCAATGCTTTTTTTCCCTTTTTTAAACTGACCTTAACACTATTTTTTTATTATGAAGCATATTACAGTTTTGTATGTTTATTAAATTATGAAAAAATAGTCAACCAATCAATCAATTTTTATTTTTCCGTTTTTAAATCGGGTGTTAATACTAGTAGTCATCTATCGTACAAAATTGTTGGAAGGAGATAGGCTTTGATTTTGGCTCGAGAGATTATGAAAACGAGTCTTACGATGAGAATTTCTCTCAACCGAATCTTTGTGAAGAAAAAAACTGTGTGGTACATTTAACTAATTCCCTAAGTGCGTATAAAGCTTCTACGAAAATGCACTCTTTTTATAAATACAGAAGATTACCTGAAATTGGATGAAAAATTATTTGTGTTTAGTGGGAGCGCCGATAAGGATATAATAGTCTGGAACTGGAACAAAACAATAATGAAGAAGAGGCAGACTATTCCATGGTTTCATCAACTACCTCAACAGCCGGAGATGCTGTTCAACTAATTGAAACATTACAAAATTTCATTTATACACAGAATATCACAGAAGTATACCTGAATTCCCTAGAAGGTTTGAAAAATATGAGTATGACTCTATTCACTGTTAAAACCAAGCAAACGAAAATATCCAATTATTTCATGTTAATTTAGTTAATTATTTCTCAAGTTAGATTTTAGTTTCATATTTATTTAATGTTGCAAATCCTATTTTATGTATACATTTTGATATTGTTCCTATATAATGTGTATTTATTTTGCCCAGTTTAGAGTCAGCCTTATCTATAACAATATTTTTTCTCGAACCCTGTCGGTTTTAATGTATTAATTTTATGTTATTTATATCATTTTACAAACATTAAAAAGGAGATTTTCAATTAAATAAATTTTAATTAAAATTGATGAAATTTCACACAGCGATCAATCCCTGGTCCAAGAACACCAAACACAGTCAGTAAATGTTAGCTATCATGGAAAGAACGTATTTTCTTCGTAGGTGACTATGTAGGAAAACGTTCGTTTAGGGTCTTCTTTCTATCTCGATATTATCCTTTTCACGTCCCTAAAACCTTGATCTTTAAGTTCTTTGCAAAAAACACTCCCCTGAAAAAGTTGAAGAAAGGGTGCGGGAAAACACTGAATTTAATGTAAGGCTTAATATCCTCGCCACCATTGTCATAGCCAACAACCGGTTTTATTGTTCTTTCCAGATCAAAAGGTGAACACAGGGCGAACGATCTTCCAAAATCGAGGATCTTTGCAATTTAATGTTTTATTCCTCCTCCTTACTTTCTTTTTCTATCCTAACACGATGCTGATAAACTCTAACAATGGGGTTAAACGACTGAACGAAGAATTAAAATACAGATATTTAGACGGATACAAGAATTGTCTCTGGTCAGAAATGATTCAGTTATTAATCAACAAGTTTTTGCCTGAACGATTTCAAATTTACATACGCAAAAATTTGGAAATGTAATCATCCCATAGAAAGTACAAAAAACATGGATGCAGCAGCAAGTATTAGCAACAGCAACATCATTGTAGTGGACAGCTTTACCTTCAAAGTACCATGAACAACTGATGAAATGTATAACGTGAAATTAATGCCTGATGCAGGTACCATCGCTTGTACTTGTGTTAGTTATCGAAAAACCAGATTGGTACTCATAGAAATCACTACCCTGCTCATAACTTTCTTAGCGACCACTCCAGTTTTTTCCGCAATCCGATATTTGTTTGTGATGATGATGTTGCTAGAGAAAACTCAATGTTTGGAATGAATACACAGAAACCCATTGAAGTGGATGAAATTTTACTTTCACATTCAGATGCTACAAATGACGAGCTGATTTTTCAACCCAGGTATGGGACTTTAAATAAGAACAGAAGTTGTTGCAGGAGCCTTATAAATGATTGTAATGTAAAAATTAGAAAATTACAGTCTGTATTGTGGGTTTTACCAGAAGATGAATTGCCAATCGCAAAAGAAAGACTTAGTGAACTTTATGTCTCCTTATCAGCGAAGGTCACAAAAGACTGCAACACTTACCATTGATCCAGATACAATAGTAAGGAAAACTGTTAGCACAAAATACAAAAGTGATTGAGAATGCTCCTAGTCTTGGTGGCAATCCTGCTACAGAATATAGCAAACTACAATTGATTAGGAAGACAGAAGTTAAAAGAGTTGGTATTAAGGCTGATGAGATGAAAACGGCCCATGATATAAAAATATAGCGTCAAATTAATCACTTTTATTTCCTAATTTGTGATTTTTTTTTAGTGTACTATTGTCGCTCTTCATATTATATTTTACATTTTAAGTGTTTTAGATAAAACTTGCCCCGTTTTATGAGATAATACTTGAAGTAAAAATCTCTTGTGGATGGTGATAAAGTCTGTAACACTCCTAAGGAATCACATAATATTTTTAAAACATTTCATTTTACTTTTTACATATTTGTAGGAAATATTTTGTACGATAAAAGATAAAACAGTGAAATATCCATATTAATTTTTGCGACAATTCGCGTAGTTGTTTCCCAGAAAAAATATTTTCATGTTTAGTACTGTTCCACTTCTATGGTCTCACCCAAAATTTGCATAAATTAAATCAACCAATAAAATGAAAAACTTTCGGGTTTGATGGTCACTTCTTACTGAATGCGTCAGAAATATATGTGTTAGGTATTTTACCTGTTTTAAAATGCCTGATGGTTAAACATTGTCAGAAGAAGAAATACGGAAAAAAATTTTTA
>JAHWFO010095137.1:10988-29758 GCA_023313115.1 Rhysida immarginata
ATTATTATTATTATTATTATTATTATTATTATTATTATTATTATTATATGAATTGTTGATGTAATTGGTTGTATTTTGAAATAATTTTAAATAAAATTTTAGATAAATAAAAATATAAAAAAAATTATAATGGTTCCGAAATAGATTCTAGTGTTGAGCTCTTTTAAATTTGTAAACGCAGCGTATTTTAGATGGCAAGAATATTGTTAATTATATTGGTAATGTATTTGTTGCTGGTCAAGTCATGTTATCAATGATGTTTGTAGTGTGGAGAAAGTTTTTAGTTTTTAGTAGTTACATGTATTTGTTGTAATTTATTTATTTGTTGTTCCATACAAGCCGTTTATGAGGCTTCAGGATAATTCGTTGTAATGTAGATGTTTTAGTTCTTTTAATAAAAAAATAAATAATTATTGAAATTATTATTATTATTATTAACTATAGTATAAACCAAAAACTATTTATTAATATAATAATAATTAATATTAAATTAATAATATTTTATATACATGTATATTATATAATTAATTTATTATTATTAATTATTATTATATTGACCTATAATTTTTAATTTATACTAGAGTTAATAATAATAATAATAATAATAAGGTTTGGTTAGTTTATATAGAATAATACAGCCCCTCCATTACAAATTCTTACGAGCCGCCACTGTATATAGGGTATATTAAGTTGAAATAATCTTGATAGAAGATAGGGTTCTCCCCATGCCCATTTCAGTGAGCCCACTGCTAGATTATTTTTAGGTGCCAAATGCTATCTTTACTGAAGCTTAAGCTTGAAATCCATGATTGTATAAATCAAGTCATTGACACAACTGCAATATAATTATTTATTTGTTAGATAAAGTTCCAGGGGAAAACACTGCGATAGATGTTAGATTTTTCATAATTAAATTGTTAGGCTATATTTTGTAATTTTGCCCTTCAACACTACTGGGTTTGTAGCCTGTTATGCTGTAGTTAATGCTTGATATCTTAAACAACATCCAACATTATCAATGGACTTTCTTCACGTTTATCGACTCTAATTTATCTCATTAATTTCTATTTTCAATCTATTTTAGGCACTCAATCATGAAACCACAAAACTACTCTCTTACTGATAGAAACATACAGAACTCACATTCCATTATTCACATTTGTTAAAAAAAAACATTATGTTTGGAGGGCAATCTCAGAAGACATCAATTCCCGCGAATACAACTATCAATCTGAGAACTGCGACCAAAAATGGAGGAACCTGAAGCGATTCATGATGACCAGAAGACATCGGGAGCAGGGAAAGTAACGTGGGAATATTTTGACGCCATGGACGAAATTTTAAAAAAATGATTCTGCCGTCAACCCTACTCATGTTATCAGTACAATGAGCTACAGGGATGATCCATTGCCTGTGTCTTCTTCAGCCCCTAAACCATTACTTTCCTCCATATCTGCATCAAGCCCTTCACCACTATTGCCTTCCACTTCTACATCAAACCCAACATCACTGCTTCCCTCAACCCGCACATCCTCAATGTGCTAAAAAAGAAAGAGAAATAATGACAGAGGTTATGGAGGAAAGGAGACAGCAGGAGAGGGAGAAAATAGACGCATTTCAAAAATGTACCTGGAGCAACAAGCACTTCTGGAAAAATAATGTAGGGCTAAAGAAATGCTTACGGAAGCAATCAAGAAAAAATAAGTTGGTTAAATAGTGTTTATAGTATTGTACACAGATTAGTGGGTGGGGAACTTTGACTTTGTACTTTACTTAAATTTAATACTTTGTTATTTTCTTTTGCAGGGGTCTGCCAGATACACAATTTATTGTAGATAAATAATCCAAATGAATAATACCGAAAGTCACCCAAATGGGTGGATTTCCAGTTTCGTGCACACTTTTTGCCAAACTTTCATGACCATTTTTTAAAATAAAAATATTTTTTTAAATTGATTTATTCAATCACAAGCGTAACATTTCAAATATTTCTTGTAATTTCTTTATTTATTGTAAGTAAAACAAATTTTCACTTTTTAAAATAAATTTATTTTTTAATTTGTTTATTTAACGAGAAAAATAACATTTCGCATATAATTCAAAGTAATCCGAAAAATAAAATTTGGGGTTATAGACAATCATTTTCTGAGATAGAAGAGTTAACATTTTCAATATACAGAATGGAATAAAAGCTTTCCCCTTCCCTCTTGAGATATCCCAATTCTGTTGCAACTAACAAATAGTGGTCTATCTGTGGTAACCTGATAAAAAATTTATCTCGAACCATAATAGATATGGACCTAAATTGCATAATCAGGTCATCGGAAGGTTACCAACAGATAAATAACTAATTAATTTAGAATCCAATACGTCCATCCAGAGCCTGTATGGCCTGAGGCCGACGACTTGGGTCCCTGGATGGACCTGGATTAACGACTGCTCTATGATGGTCACAGCAGCCAGGGGGGGGGGGTGATGATCGTGAGTCGCTGATGAGTCGCCCATCTAGTGACTAGCCGTGCCTGGTGTTGCTTAACTTCACAGAAGTTGTGTTTCAGTGAAGCCACGGCCTCCCCCAGTTTGTTGGCTGCAACAGAATTGGGGTATCTCCATTTTCTGAACAGTTAGGAAGGGGGCGGACTTGTATTCGACCCTGTATTCAGTAAGCATTGCTGATGTTCAAAAGCTATAATCTTCTCATAACTCAGTTGCGTTTCTGAATTGCTACAGTGTTCAGATCTTCAATGGATTCTTCAACTTCCATCTTCCATTCTTCATGTAAAACTACACAATCAAAATTTTCACCTTCATTCATAACTATGAAATTATGCAATACAAATGCTACCGTAATAACTGTTTGGATGTTATCTGTGTTTTCATATCAAAATGCTTAAGTCTTCTAAATTTTGATTTTACCAATCCGAAAGCTTGTTCGATGAATACTCTTGCACTGGAATGCTTTTCATTATATTTTTTTTTGAATCTCCGTTAAATGTCCATTGTCTCTAAATGATGTAAGTCTCTAAATGTCCACTCTTGCAATGGATATGCTGCATCTCCTAACAGATGCTGACGATGGTTTAAAAGCGTAGACCCAGAACTTGAATTATTATATAGCCTGCTATTACGAAAACTGGCATCATGGACTGATCTTGGCCATCCTACTCCTAAGGCCATAAGAGCATCTTATCATATACAAACCGCCTGCACATTTATACCGATTACAGATTTCCTGTTGTGATATGCTTCTCTATCTTGCGAAGGTGCTCTTATTGGAATGTGTGTTCCATCGACGGCACCAATCACGGCGGAAAATCTTTTCCCGGATAATCCTCTCTTCTGTGACTTCGTTTTCTTCTGGTGTTGACCACTTTATATAATCTTTCCTCATATTTGCATAAAAATTCTATGCAGGCATCTTTTTTCTATTCCGAATATGTCACCTACACTGCGAAATGCTTCCTGTAAATGAGAAAAAGAACAAAAAGTGAATAAAAAAACATGCATTATTAAAAAGGAAAAAGTGTGTGTTTAGTGGTAAAAACTAACAATCACGTGCATATGAAATTAATTTAAACGCCCTCACAATCGGAGCAAATGAGAATAGATTGTTTAACTTAAAAAAAAAATAAAATTAGGTAAATACATTTACTGTAATAAAGATCACTCCACATAATTAACGAAGCAGGTTTTTGTGACGAATGAGTATATAATTCTATACTTTTCCATTATAAATAAGCTTACCTGATTGATAATAATCCAAATACAAGCCAATTACATGCCTGTTTTCAAAAAACATATTTTTAACGCTCTGCATATTGTCAACCCTCTTAAATCCGCGTAACATCGATTATCCATATTGTGATCGACAACATCAGACCTTTTCAGACAAGCATAAATGCTTCCCACGATTCCATTCTCACAAAATAGTAACTATGACATCATGCTGCTTTTGAAGACGTGAAGATTAAAAATTGAAAAGAAAAAAACAATTTTACCCCGCCCAACGTGGGGCTCGAACCCACGACCCTGAGATTAAGAGTCTCATGCTCTACCGACTGAGCTAGCCGGGCATGAGAGGTAAAATAACTTTATTCATATAAATTGTTCTTTTTTCACAACAATAACGCTATGACATCACGCTGCTTTTGACGAAATTCCAGCGCAGCAGCAATCTTGAAGAAGACGTAGCCGACGAGAAAGACAGGCCTGGCAACACCACCTAGAACGAAGGCCTGCGCACAGACACGACATACATTGTTACATCGCCATCAAACGTCCAAATTTAGGGCTTATTATTGGTGGAAATACGATTAACAATAGCCGTTTTAGTGTGATGTAACAATGTATGACGTTTCTGTGCGCAGGCCTTCTGTCTAGGTGGTGTTGGGCCTGGACACTCAAAAATCAACTGACCACAGTAGTTTGAGCAACAATCCAAACTTCACTGTTTCCAACAAACGAAAACTCACTGATTGTTAACTCCAAGATGGAATTAAGAAGAACAATGACTTCGCCACCAGCGGGAATGGATTGAGTTATTTTTCTTTTATTCCTTAAGCCTATTTTCCATTTAGTGACCTTTTAACGTCTGTAGGTTTTCGACTTCTGGGTTCTTTTATGACACTCACACTAGCTTTCCAATTAGGGACTTTCACGTGCACGCGTCTGTCAAGCAAATTTTGAAGATTTGGCGAGGTTAGATTTTTGCACGTTTTTTTTTCAGGCGTCTTTTCAGATCTATCCAATTAGGCGCAGTCTATTTCGCTATGTATTCTCCGTAGTGCTGTACGCCAATTCAGATGGATAATCATGGTTGCCGTAGCTGGTGTTCGCCGAAACGGGTTTTCGTGATTTTTCCCTCATGAATTTATTAATAAACAGGTTTTAAAATTTGGTGAATCATTTAATTATTTACTTAGTAGAAATGATATAGTAATAAAGTAATTGTTTGAAGATAAACTTCTTCGGACGCCATGTTTTCTAAGGTGACTCGACCAATCAGATCAGACTAGAGTTGGGATAACGCCTGAATATGCTAAATAGAAAACGACCTGAAACCCGTCGCGCTTATCTGGCGACTTTAACAAGACACCCAAAAGTCGCTAAATGGAAAACAGGCTTTAGGCTTGAATCGACAATTATAACAGTTATGGCGAAATCCATTTTGTCTGCACAAAGAAAGGTTGTTATTTTTTTGATACGGCTCCTCTGTGTGCAGTTACTGTTGCTGCAATTTAATCACGGAAAAAACCTCATAATTAAATGAGAGTAAAGCAAACAATGAGTCACATTTCTGAGAAAAAATTCTTTTAAACAACAGTAAAACATCGTTAGTATGGACTTCTGCGAATCATGAAAAAGTCCGTTATAAAGGAGGAACGAATATGGTGAATCTTATCCGAAAATTGGTGAATATGTGAAAAAACATAGAATATGTAACATAGAATATGTGAAAAACGTAGAAGTATACAAAGGAATATGTAACTTTTATTAAAGAACAAATTAGATTTCAAAATACGAGTAAATGTAAATTGAAGTTTTGAAATTTGAAAGAATTTATTGAATTTATTGTGCACTAGAAGAGGTACCCGGCGTTGCCCGGGATAATTACACTTGCACAAACTTTTCCTTTCATTGTTAGTCATGAAATATTGATTGTTGGTTCATGCAGAGCGTTTGTGAATTGCGTGCTGATACCATTGTTGATACCTATTGTTGTACAAACTTTGCCTTGCATTGTTGGTCATGAGATATTTCTCATTAATATGCCTTGCCATAACCATGAATATCGATTTTTTATCGATATTTATTATTTTTCCGAAATCTGAGGTAGACAGTGACCATCCTCATACTTTGAAGGTCATGTATGCGAAATTTCATCAAGATCGGAATAAAACTGTAGATTTGTATAAAAAACGTAAAACATCCTTCTTTATATATATAGAAGACTAGCAAAGGTACCCGGCGTTGCCCGGGATAATTACTTGGATGTAAACAGAACAATCTCAAAAAATTAAATTAAATTTTACATTATCTTAAAAATAAACACATGAAAATGCTTAGAATTAATACAGTAAAAATTCTTAATGAAAATTCGAAAAAAATCTTTTTAAAGGCTCACAATGGATGGACCGCTCCAATAATTTCTTACTCAGATAATCTTACTTCAGATGTACACTTGATGTTGTTGCAATTTCCACTCTTCTCTCGCTGTGTTGAAGCAAAATTTGGCCTTTCATCACTTTGGGTAGTCTAGCGGTCGCCAATTCTTCTATTTACTTGCTTCCCATTTGCTCAATACAGCACGGAGCTAAAGGTTTGCTTTCTCTATCGTCTTTCCACTCTTTCTCAATAGTCTGCTAACTCTTCATTATCTCCAGCTACTGATCATTTTTAAAGATTTTCAAGAAATTGTTAAGTACTAAGAACTGTCTTTTCTAAGAAAAACCTGAATAACAGGAATTCTATGCATTGTTACAAATTGAAACTTATCCATATTGCATCATCATATGTTCATTGTTATAATTCTTGGAAAGGATTGCTTTATCATTGCATCATCATTTTGAGCTCATTGTTATTGGTGAATTGCGTGTTGAAACCATTGTTGATACCTATTGTTGCACAAACTTTTATTTGCATTGTTGGTCATGAGATATATATTGTTGGTCCGTGCAGAGTGTTTGTGAATTGCGTGTTGATACCATTGTTGCAAAAACTTTGTCTTGCATTGTTGGTCATGCAATATTTCTCATTAATATGCCCTGCCATAACCATGAATATCGATTTTTTATCGATAATTATTATTTTTTCGAAATCTGAGGTAGACAGTGACCTTCCTCATGCTTTGAAGGTCATGTATGCGAAATTTCATCAAGATCGGAATAAAACTGTAGATTTGTATAAAAAACATACACACAGACCCACAGACAGACCCACAAACATCCTTCTTTATATATATAGATAGATAGATGTAATAATGCTGATGTAATGGTTGTGATCGGTAAAAGTTAGTCAGTGTAATTTATTTTTTCTTACCTTCTTGGACAATAAACTTCTCCACGGCCATGAAGTATTCTTGAGCGATCTGATGAATTGCATAGAGAAAATATCTCAATATTTCGATTGCTGCGATAATACAGGGTGATTCAGTCAATTTCTGACCATTTCAGTAATATGATTTATTGACCCATTAATGTTTACAAATTTAGCATTTCAGTATGATATTTTAGGCAGTTCGGAGTTTTTATTCCCGTGGAAAAGTCTTGATAATATGCTCAATGTGGCCACCACGAACGTTTTGAACTGCTCGCAGCCGAATGGTGAAGTTGTTCATAACTCTATCTGCATTCACAAGGGTGCAGCAGTCGACGATGCTTTGTCGCAGCTGGTCTAGGGTTCTTGGTGCTGTACTGAACACACTATCTTTAAAGAACCCCCAGAGATAAAAATCACATGGGTTTAGGTCAGGACTCGTAGGGGGCCACAGAAAGCCACCCCCAAATCGATCTGGAAACCTGTTTGAAATGACACGATTTCCGAATTTCTGATTGAGAAAGTCTAGCACTTCATTAGTGGTGTGAGGCCTAGCCCCATCCTGTTGAAACCATTGATGTCGAAGCGGTATACGCCTTCTGGTGCATCTCGACACTTATACTCCTTCCGGAACTTTCTTTGCACGGTTACAGGTGATTTTGTCTCGAAATACCATTCGACAACCTTGCATTTCTGCTCTGTTGATAAAGCGGGCGCCATTTTTCAACAATACGATTTTCATGCAGCGCCGTTGCAACAATACAAAGTCCAACTATTTAGATATTCGATATGGCGCTCATATTGTTTCAATTGTTTATCCCTAATGCACGTCATTCGAGTGAAATGGTCAGAAATTGACTGAATCACCTTGTATCTTTACTCGATGGCACCTCTGCAACATCTTGCTTTCTCGTCACTCCACATCACTCCAACATCTTATTAAAATTTGTATCCTTTTAGAATTGTGTGAAGATCGTTTTCCAATGCCCACGCTCTTCCACGCTCTACCTCAAACTGTATATAATACTTTCCTTCCCTATTTGAAAAATAAACTAGCTAATCAACCTCACCTGCGAGTGATAGTCCGATTTAACTACTAGGGTGTTCTGTAGCACAGCGGATTAAATATTTGATCCTTATTAATCGGAGGTCCGTTCTAAGCGATTCCGTGTTATCTGTCAGTTGTTATATTGACTACATAGGCGCTTTCCGCAAGGCGAGAAAAATTGGCCCATCTAAACCGAGAGACCGTATTAATGAAGTTCTACTGTATTTATGTACAAGGGTATTGTGCCCGGCTTAATTGAGAGAAAAATAAGCGTGGACGGTAATGATTGGATGAAATTACACATAATTTACATGCAACATGCATTTTTGTATTTTTTGCTATATGATATACAGGGTGTGCCAAAAGAAGCGGGACGGTCGAATATTTCGCGAAATTTACACCGGATCGAAAAACTGAAAAACACGTGTTCAATATTTTTCAAAAATCTATCGAATGACACCAAACACGACCCCCCACCCCCACCCCCAGGGGTGGAGCGGGAGGCAACTTTGAAATCTTAAATGGAAACCCCCATTTTTATTGCAGATTCGGATTCTACGTGAAAAAGTGAACAAGTTTTAGCTGAAAATTTTTTTTGATTCGCGATAGATGGCGCTGTAATCGCAGAAAAACAAATACAGATCAGAAGTCTGCAAACGGTCAAATTTCTCGGGACATACGCTTTGGAACACAAAATTAGTATTTTTGAAAAAGCTATCTAATGATACAGTATGACAGTCGACCGATTGATGGCGCTCTAATTGCAAAAACAATTAATTCTCGCAAGTGAAAGTATTTCTACAGCTAATATGAGGTTAACGTCTTTCGTTGATTTTGTATCTGACTTGAGTAAGAAACTACGTTTAGCATAACCCAGCAACAACGACGTGGACGTAGTAGTTTTTTGTTCCCTTCGGGGTGCTTGTTTTTAATGAGTCCCCTTGCCTCTCACTTATCGGGGTGCTTGTTTCAGGTGAGTCCCCTTGCCTCTCACGATTGGCGCCAATAACTTTCTTGTAGTAAATGCTCAAATTGTGCACCGTTTACTTCCTGGCAGTAAGCTAATCGATGGTAAACAGATTCGATGGAATTGTTTAAGTATTCTGCAGGTATTTGGGCAGCTACATCAATTATTCTCTGACGCAATTCATCTAAATTTTGAGGTTTCGTTTCGTAAACCCGATTTTTTAAATAACCCCACAAGAAAAAATCAAGTGGAGTTAAATCTGGTGACCTGGCAGGCCATTCGATCGGACCTCTTCGTCCAATCCAACGATCAGGAAAATGTTCATCTAAATAATTACGAACGTTCCGTCCGTAATGAGGTGCAGCACCATCTTGCTGAAACCAAACGTGCTCCAAGTTATCGCCAGCAATCTCCCTTATCGCTGGAATTATTTCATTTCGAAGCATGTTTTCATACCTTTGAGCAGTAAGATTACCATCGATAAAGAATGGCCCAATCAAATGATTATTTATTATTCCAGCCCAAACGTTTAATTTCTGTGGATATTGGGTTTTGCTCTCTCGCATCCAATGAGGATTCTCGTCTGCCCAATACCTGCAATTATGCCGATTACAAGTACCATTCAATTGAAATGTTGCTTCATCTGAGAATACAATGTTGTAAAGAAAGTCTGGATCTTGATCTATTCTAAGCATCATGTCCTCACAAAATTCTAAACGTCGGTCGGGATCATCTTCATTTATCTCATGAACAAGTGTCATTTTGTAAGGATGCAATTTATTACTTTTCAAAATCCTGCGGACTGAAGATGTACCAATTTCTTGAGCTTGAGCAGTTCTACGAAGACTACTGTGAGGATTTGCCGTAAATGATAATAAAACATTCAACGCTTCTTCGTTTGTTGCTGACTTTGGTCTTCCTAATTTAGCTCGATCTTTCACAGAGCCTGTAGCTTCAAATCTTCTAACCGTTCTCTCCACAGTCGATTTGGAGATAGGATCCATTCCAATTCGAAAAGTATCATTGAAAATATCTCTTGCTTCCGAGTATGACCTTTTCCTATCACCCCAGCCTACCTACCATCATCAGTAATGATATTCTTTCTTGTTCATTAAGATGAGCCATTGTGAAAGAAAAAACACTTTTTCAAGTCAAATTTTTCTTTACAGATGAAGGTTCATCTGCTTGAATCAACTTAAACAGTTGAACTAATGTGTCATTTAAAAAGTACCTACCAAATGGATGAAGCACAAAAAATCACAACAAAAATAGTCCAATTTTTGTTTACGTATTTATTAATAAAGAAAAGAATTTGTTTACAAGCGGAAAGAATAAGAAAGAGTAATTTGAAGGATTTTATTATGTTAATTTAAACGATGATATTTGCATTTTGTAAAATGAAAATACGTACTATCATTGTTAGATTTTTTTTTCACAAATCTTATTTTCAATGATAACAAAACCATCCATCAAGAATTAAACAATGTTACAATATTGCATTAAAATACTGTATTGAGTATGTTAATTATTTTAATTGTTTTAAATATTTTCATTGAAAAAATTGATTTCCTCTTAATTATACCCCCGGGGGGTGGGTGGGGGTGGAAATTTTTATTGTACTGAATACTACGTCCACGTCGTTGTTCCTGGGTTATGCTAAACGTAGTTTTTTACTAAAGTCAGATACAAAATCAACGAAAGACGTTAACCTCATATTAGCTGGAGAAATACTTTCACTTGCGAGAAAGAATTGTTTTTGCAATTAGAGCGCCATCAATCGGTCGACTGTCATACTGTATCATTAGATAGCCTTTTCAAAAATACTAATTTTGTGTTCCGAAGCGTATGTCCCGAGAAATTTGACCGTATGCAGACTTCTGATCTGTATTTGTTTTTCTGCGATTACAGCGCCATCTATCGCGAATCAAAAAAATTTTCAGCTAAAACTTGTTCACTTTTTCACGTAGAATCTGAATCTGCAATAAAAAATTGGGATTTCCATTTAAGATTTCAAAGTTGCCCCCCGCTCCACCCCCGGGGATGGGGGTGGAGGGTCGTGTTTGGTGTCATTCGATAGATTTTTGAAAAATATTGAACACGTGTTTTTCAGTTTTTCGATCCGATGTAAATTTCGCGAAATATTCGACCGTCCCGCTTCTTTTGGCACATCCTGTATAAGCATGCAGATCAAAGGTATGCACAGGCACTCTACTATTCTCTAGTCGTCTTCGTGAGTACGGTAGTCTAAAAGTATCATGATACGCCCTGGACAGTGCAATATATAGCTGTCCCAATTCATGGACCGTTTGCCCCTGTGCCTTGTTGATTGTCATTGCATAGGAAAGCCCATGTGCCTTATAACTCATGGAATGTGCCAAATGTCGCTTGACAATGACAAGTAAATTATTTATACAGCATTCGCATTCAGTGTATGAGAATAACCTTATCGGATCAAAGTTGCTCTCCATGAACCGTTCACCAATATTCTCGTAAACCTACTTGAATAAACTTGATAAACCTACGAGAGACTGATTCTCATACACGTAGACAAACATATCCTTGGAGTTTTCATACGGCCTTGGCCACAGACGCTAAGTCGTCTTTCTCCATTGCTAGCAAAGAATGTTCTTCTACGTCCATATAGATCAAAGCCATCATTCATCTGCAATTCCTGAAATGTATATTTGGGTCTAAAGGATAAAAAATTTCTTTTAACAAATTTAACAGTGTTTGAAATGTTCAATATAAAAGGTCTTATTTATGTCTACATTACATTTATGTAACTTCTTAAAATATTTGTTAAATTTCCATGGTGAATGATTGCGTAGCCTTTTGGGACAAATACGTCCAAATATCATAAAATTTAATTTATAAAGAATTTAACAACACATTCAAAGAACTTTATAAGACATGCTAATAATAATTATTTAATTAAAATTTTCAAAAATAAACAAACTCAGACTCAAGGAGTTAAATAAACATGATCTCTTGGTTCGTGGTTTCATAATTTTAACCATTCCATAAATTTAGTCTCAAATAATTCTCAGAAAATGCGTTACGTATAGCGCATAACGCTGGCCAGCGGGCCGCGGGGGCGGGGGGGGGGGGGTTAGTGAATTTATATACATTACCCTATCAAAAGTCATGGGACAAACAACCCTGATTTGAATGAAAATGAGACATTCCTTTGCAATTTCACTGTTGGCATTCTTCCCAGCACTACATAACAGAGATGACGCTTGCGTGAATGCTGTAAGAATGTCTCAAAGAAAAGAGCTTCAGACTTCCAAAGAGGTACAATTGTTGGGTGACATCTCCCAGGCAAAACTGTTAGAGCGACGACATTGGACTCTGGATGGTTGAATGGAGTGATGAGTCCCGCTACATCATCCGGCAATCGGATGGACGGGTTTGGCTATGGCGAACGCCCGGCGAATGTTATCTGCCAAGCTGTGTTGTGCCGACGGTGAAGTTCAGCGGAGGGTCGGTGATGGTATGGGGGTGCTTTTTATGGTATGGATTGGGTGCAATCGTTTCTGTGGACGGACATCTAAACGCAGAGCATTACCAAGACATTTGGATAACGAAGCACTCTCATCTCTCTGGCAGCACTTTGGCAATGGCTCTTTTTTGTTTCAGCACGATAACGCACCTTGCCATAAAGCAAGGGCTGTAGGCACATGATTTGAAGAAAAGGGGGTTCGAGAACTTGACTGGCCTGCCCAGAGCCCCGATCTGAACCCCATCGAACATCTGTGGGACGTGTTGGAACGTCGATTGCGCGCTTGTGCGGAACGTCTGAAATCCGTGACCGAACTGTCCAAGACACTTATGGCAGAGTGGCGAAAATTACCTGTCGAAACGTATCAAAAACGTGACAGTATGCCCCAAAGAGTAGTAGCTGTGATAGCAGCAAAAGGTGGACCAACAAGATACTAAAATATGTATATTTTTGAGTGTTTCTATTAAAGTGATGGTGCCCCATGACTTTTGATAGGGTAGTGTATGGCACCTTAATTAAGATCATTAGTTCTCTGTCTAAGTCTGAGCCATCTGCGGAATTTCTCATAGCTAATGTTGCTACTCAGCGAATTTTAACTAACATGTTTAAGGGCAGCCTTGATGCTCCCTTTTTCTTAGCAAGTATTGGTGTTCGTACTTCAAGATTTTTGACCGTTCTCGTTTGTCACTTTAAACACAAGATTTTATAGAAGAACCTAAAGTTTAGTGACTGAAGATTTAAAAGTTAGCTTAATTTTTACCGCTTACCGTGCCTCTATTGAGCTCTTTATTTTATTTTTAGTTATTTTTTTGTCGGGTAATTAAGTTCCTCCGTAGTTCCTTTATTTTCTCTACGATAATCTGCCTCGGGATATTTAGAGATGATTCTCTTCCCATTTCCCATATTTTGGTAGGTGAAATTTGCGTATCGTTGTTTGGAAGACGAGGCAGAGTCTTGATCCATTTGCCGAGAACCAAATCCCACTCCTATTTTGGGTGATTTTCCGGGTGGGGGTCAACATGATTATATATTTCAGGTTGAGATACAGGGTGTGTCAAAAGTCACTGGTCATAGCTCTATTTCGGAAATGGTGTGTAAAATGAACGATGTGACCATGCTAGAGCATATTATAGGTGCTCTACCTTTTGGGACAGTTATGGAATTTGGGTCAAAGTTCATTTTCTTAAATGGGAAGGGGGTCATGCGGCATATAAATAACACCAGTTTTTCCTCAGGAGTCCATTCCTGCAATCGGATTTAAATTATTTGATGTGGTTCACAAGTTATTAGCGAAATATTGACACCGTACCATTGTCTGCTGCAGGTAATTGGAGATGGTACTATTGAAGGAGGTGAGAATTGAGCTGATCCTGAGGTCCGAGGAATGCCCCTACCGTATCATTGCTACTGATTTCAAAGCTCTGCATCCCGAAAGAGAATCAATCGCGCACACTACCGTCGCATATGTGAGATCACATTTCAGAGATACAGGGACTGTTGAACATAAAGCTCAGCCAAAAACATCCAGCATTTGCTAAGAGTCCACAAAGCAACACAAGACGGCTTGCGGCTCATCATCTGCGTACCAACAAGTGGCATCCATTCAAAGTTCAGTTGCAGAAAAAACTATCCGAGGATAATCCGGACAGATATGAGAAGTTCTGTACTTGGGCTCCGAAAAACTATCGACTGGATCATAACATTGTGCTCAGTGATGAGGCAAATTTTTATGTACGAGGGCGAGTCAAAACCGCAAAATTGTAATTAAAATTCCAAATTTCACCCCACAGTGTTGTAATTCTGCACATCCGTTAAAATGAATTGTAGAAATATCCAGTAGGTGGCAGGAAAGCAGAGACAAGCAAACAACGTCACAGCAGCAGTTTAAAGATGGTCGCCCCACTTCAAACATGCACCAAAGAAGTTTATGAATGGTGATGCATGTTTGTCACAGCGGCAAGTTTATGAATGGAGTGTGAAATTCAAAAATAGTGTACGAGTTGTGACAGCAGTATCAGACGCCCCTCGCCCGGGTCAGGCACAACGAATTGTGACGCCAGAGAAAATTGGAACATTTGAAGCCTTAGTGTTGGAAAATCGCCGAGTAACGATTGATGAAATTGCAGAATTGTTAGACATTAGTCATGATTCAGCCCACCACATCATTTCAATAGGTTTCACACTTTACTACTCAAAAATTGGATAACTGAACGCTGTTCTTCTTTAGTGTGTATTTGAAGTGGGGTGGCCATCTTTAAACTGCTGCTGTGACGTTGTTTGCTTGTCTCTACTTTCCTGCCACCTACTGGATGTTTCTACAACTCATTTTTAACGGATGTGCGGAATTACAACACTGTGGAGCGAAATTTGGAATTTTAATTACAATTTTGCGGTTTTCATTTGACTCACCTGGTACATGGTGAGATGAACCACGCCTCCTAAAGATAAGGTCTGAGCGCGAAAACGTCTTACATTGTTACATCATCATCCGAAGATACGTTTAATCGCATTTCAGGGCTTATTATTGGTAGTAATGCGATTAAACGTATCTTTAGGAGGCCTTATCTTTAGGAGGCGTTGGATGAACCGTCAGAACATGAGATATTGGAGCGTTACGAATCCTTATTGGACAGATGCATCCAAAGTCGTTGATGATGTCAAAGTTTATGGTATGGTGTGATTTGGGCACCGTTAAATTGGGCACCGTTATATTGGACTATTTTTCATAGACTAAATGCTGATGAGTGCCTGCGAATGTTACAGAACACTGTGTTCCCGTCACCCTACAGAATGATGCATGGGAGTATGCCGAAGATGATAGTATCCCAAGTTCTTTCCACCAGGATGGTAAACTACCACTCCACGGACGTAATGTTCGTCAATGGCTGGATGGACAATTACCTAGTCATTAAATTGGCCGTCGGGATCCTGGGGAGTGGCTACTACCGCTAGATTTTTACCTGTGGGGGCCACTTGAAACAATTTGTGTATAATGAGAAAACCCAAAGAAAGCGTCACCTTCAGCAACGCATCCTAAGGCATACTGCATTAGCCCAGATATCTTGCGCGCGTGCATAATAAATGAATAAAGCATTTTGAGCTCTTTGTCCAGCATGGTAAGCTGTTGTTGCAATTCCTACTCTGCTTTCGATGCCTTGAAGCAAAACTTGACCATTCACCATTTGATCTAGCAGACGCCATTTCTTCTGTTGATACGCTTGCATTGTTGAGGGCCGCCTGAGAACTTCGATGACTAATTGATCACTCGCAGCAAGAACAACCCACTGAAAACATCCTATAGCTGCAACCCATTTTAGGGTTTTTTTTTGTTTGGAAAGTGTCAATGTTTTTGTTAATATCTTGAGAACCACAACAGATAGCTGAAATCCGATTGCAGGAATGAACTCCTGAGAAAAAACTGGGGTTATTTGATATCCCACATGATCCTCTTTTCCATTTAAGAAACTGACATTGACCCAAAATGGCTGATTTCAAGATGGCTGAATTCCAAAACTCTCCCGAAAGATAGAGCACCTATCCTATTCCTTGAAGCTTTGTCACATCGTTCATTTACACACAATTTCCGAACTACAGCTATGTCAAGTGACTTTTGACTCACCCTGTATCCATAATTTTCTTTTATAATTAATGCTTCAATACTCCGTATTCTGGATGCAATTCGCTCACTCATGATCGGTCTGTAGATAAGTGTAAAAATTTGAGTAGGCTATCTCATACATACAACTATATCAAACATATATCCAGGGTCAACAGCAGGTGTCTCCGCGTTACAAGCATATTTCGAAAATTTCAAAATGTATTTAAAAAAATAAAAAAACAGCATTTATAAAGAAAATTTTAATGTCAATATCTTTAAACTTTAATATAATTAAAAATAAACGATTTTAAATGCAAGTCGGAGCAATGGCCATAAAAAAGCGTCCGGGGTTTTTGCATCATCCAGGTACCAATGTGGTATAGAAGGTGATTCTAAACACCCGTACAAGACTTTTTTCTCGGAAGTTTGGCATCCTAGAGCTTTGCAGGAAAAATGTACGTAACTAAAAACTATGTGAAGCATTAATGGTGGCTATCCCATTTTCCGGAAATGGGCGCGCGCACTCGGGGCCCGCCCAAAAACTTTAAATGGGAACATGGGTTGAATAGGGTGTTGTTGAATAGGTCTTGGAAAAAGAAACAACTTTGCAGGAAACGGCTTCCTTAAGGAAATAAACAATAAAAACACTTTCAGGTCATGTGTTTATATTTGGTAAACTATAAACATGAGTTTATACTTTTGTTACTTAATGTACTTACTGCCCATTTGTCTGTAAGCTGTAAGCATGTGGCCTATTAGCTCAACATACTGAGGAGATCTGTAATTTCCAAGAAAGTTCTTTACCACTAAGATAAAAGCATCCCAAGCTGCTAACTCCAGTTCATTTACCTTCAATCTGAACTTAATGTCCCTCATCAATTCACGAATCTATGGCCCAATCACTTCAGCTATTCATGGTGATCCTAAAGAAGAATTAACATGAATTTAGCATCATAATTAAATAAATTACAAGTAATCACTATAGCAGTTACTGTATAATGTTTAAAGGTACAAAAACAGCGGGATGGCAATAACTTTATATTCAGATGTGATAGAGAAATTTGGAGTTCAGATTTGGAATCAGGACACTCAAATTAAAATAAAACAACTACATTTGTCAAAGTAGCTAACAAAAAATATTTTTTGGTTGACCAGTGTAATCATAAAATAAAAAAATAATTAACAGTCAGCCTTTTCCTTTTATCTTCTACATTTGGCCTTAATTTGTTTAAACATTTAACATTTAAGCTTCTTGTAGTCTACAGTTTGTAGACAGGGGAGAGTGGGATTACCTGGGTACAGGGGCTAACTGGACCATCATCCCTTATTTCGGATTGGTCATGTGAAGTACTTTGAAACTTAGTATATAAAGTCAACTCCAAGTTCTCTCCTATAATATGGCTGCCCCCATGAGAAGCTTGCTGAGTATAACTTCGTGTTGTTGAAATCTGAGAGGTGAGAGTATTATTTTTAGCTACTCTTTCAACAATCAGTATTCATGTTAACAATAAATGATTAAGTTGCTCTTAGTATCATTGAAAAGCTAATTTAAGACCCTTTCATTATAGTACCAACTCAAATAACACAAAATATAGGCCTGGATATAAAGAAAATTAACGAATACATAGAATATCGATATGAAGAGGCATCGACATCAAGAAATGAAGAGCAAGAAATGAAAAAACTGATGATTTCAACATCATTTCAGCCTTCCATCGTTACTCCATAGTCATCAGACCTCATCTGAAGGCTGGCCCTAGGAAAATGAAAAAGGGGAAGAAAAAAAGAAAAAGGCTGGCCCTCATCATAACGGACACTCCTCTCAAGCATCAGCTGGAAGCAGACGCAGCATCCCGCAAAAAAAAATAAGACGACTACCAATCAACAACCATAAGCAATGAAAATATTCTTTAAGCAACGTTTGCAGCTGAAAAGAAAGCCAGAAGGAAAAAAAAGCAAAAACTATGAAGATGACGACAACGTTTCAGAAGAGCTATCACCAGAAGATCCAGGGAATGACCTAGGCCGGAAACTTGAATTAAACATAGGAGACTATGCAGTGATCTGGGTCCATGGAAAACAAAACAATATAGACGTCACTATATTGCAGAAATTATTTCCGTACATGAAGATAGCTACACTGTAGAGTGGTTGAAAAGAATTAAAGCAAGCAACAAGCTTTTGAAATCTCCAGAAGACATTACGGAGGCAGATAAAATGAATGTTGTTGTGAAACTTCCTATGCCAACCATGTGTAATCAAAACCGCCGCTTTGCAAACATGTTAAGATTTAATATTGATTTAACAGTTTACTCAATTCTGCAGATCTTGCTGCAGAATTAATCCAACTATATATAAAAGAGAACATGTGAGTTCGTCCACGGCCTCCTAGAAACTACCAGGCCTAAGATTCATTAATGTATTGTTGAAGCACTAAGATTGTGACGTTGAACTTACTTCTGTAATAGCACCACCCGAGGCCTACGAGATAACAAGGCCTGGAAGCGAAAAAGTCACCTGATCATCGGGGTGCTAGCAACAATCCAACCATCATTTTGTTTTATTTTATTAACTTTTTTTTATTAAAAGTAAATAAAGAATGTTTAAATTATTGATGAAA